>JAHDVE020003073.1:0-14872 GCA_022606495.2 Halesus radiatus | reverse complement strand
AATCAAAAATTGAAAAAATACTCGGATGATTAATGGAAACACAAAATTTATAAAATTGAGAATCAGATATATATATCTTTTATAAAACATATTTATCTCTATACATTTTAAAGTGAATTATTAAAAAAACTAATTAAAGATAGTTTGTTTGAACATCGTTTCTGTGTGGTCAGTGACGGTTTGGATTAGTTTGACCTAAGAAATGAAGCCCGTAGAGGCTATGGTTAATTTCCCATATATTTATATATATGAATATACAGAAATGGAGAATTGGGGGGAATTATTAATGACTAACATATATAAAACATTGCAAAGTCAAATCAGGTAGATTTGAACAAATTCGACCCATATTTAACACTCTCGATGCTTTAAATAAATGATCCTGAATTCAAATAGTCTTTTTTGTCGACGATGTCGTTGACCAACCAACATCTTTCTATCCTTAAAACAATATACATTGGAATTATTCTGAATTTTTTAATTTGATCGTTTTTAACAATAACAATATTTAATAAAGTATGTGATGGAAAAAAGATGGCCCTGCTGTAAAAAGGAGGTAACCATGGTCTGAATGGATGCTGCGAAATGCCTCGCAAACAGTAGAATAAGTTCAGACCTCTCGAGGAAGACCCTCTGAGACTCACCCAATCCCAATCCCAATAAAGTATGTGATATAATTATAATAATATGTGTATATATACATTTCGGCTATGAAAACAAATCACCAGTTTGATAATGATAGGGCTTAATTATAACGCCGCCGATGTAAAAAGGGGTAAAGGGAAAAGAATGAGAAATAATAAATATATTCAGTCGTATACAATATATATACATGTATATTATCATTTCAACCCTTTGGGTTTTTGTTTTTTGTTTTTTTTGTGTTTGTGTTGTTTTTTTTGTTGTTGTTGTTTGTTTGTTTGTTTTTGTGGATATTTTGGGGTTTTTTTTTTTTTTTTGTTTTTTTTTTTGTGTTTTGTGTTTTGTGTTTTGTTTTGTTTTTTTCTTTTTTTTCTACCTAATTCTCTTTGCCAAGACATTTTCCTGAGAAAATTAGTTGTTTTCATACTCCTCTTCTTACGTAGTCTATCTCTAAATGGAAACTTGTTATCACCTGATTCGTTTTAACGTTATCCCCATAAATTAACCTCAAGATCACCTCAAGTCTCCTAGTATCCGAATGGAAGTCGCACAGATACTCCCGGAACTCCGAAAGTCTGAGAATTGAGCGAATGACCTTCATGGACTTTCTATTACTCCCCACGAATTCAGTAAGTTTCCTAAAGCACCGGAAATCTCGAAGTGTCTACACATTGCCGTGGATGATGTATTTTAATAAACCAATCATAACAGCTCGGGTTTCAGGACCATTGTTGCGTAAGGTCATGAAGATGGGGTTTTGTTGGAGATTATAATCTGGAAATTATTATTATTGCATGAATGATTTTTAATAAGAAAATAAAGAAATAAATTGATTATAATTATTTATGTTGTTTGCTATTTTTTTAATAAGTCTGATTTTTGCAAGTATAGTATAACCATTTCAAGATGCATTTATTTATTATGTTTAAAAAAAAATAAAAAAAATAATTGGTTAGATATAAAAAATAGAATGCCAAAATTAAATAATAAAATCCCCTCAAAAACTTGATCTGCCAATTACAATTCAAATTATTCAAAGTTTGCGATCTTGTGCAGGATCTTCAGGCTTGAACAGGATTTCACGCTTAAAATCAAAAAAGCTGAGAAATATCCGTAGATACCCAGACTCTAAATGAGTTGGGTAACGAAAAAGTTAGGCACTTCAAAAATCAAAAAGAGAAGTCACCACGAGAATACGCTAAATCTCAGAATTTACTAGAGAGGATGTCGATTGGAATAGAAAATGATCTATTTTTAAATATTTTTCTCGCAAAAATATAGTATTGGCTAAATAGGAAAAAAAAATAACAAGATTCAAATATGTAAAAATATTTGCCAATATTACTTTATAAACAATCAAACCCATAATCATTGGCAATGCTTTTCTATATAAATAATCAAATTAATTAGAATCCATAAAAAAGTCATACCAAAGAGAAATGAGGGGATGGGCGTTTTGCGCCGGTTCCCTTTTTTTATTTGTATTTCACACATAACCAAGTTTTAATCAGTCTAGCTGGTTGTGCAGTCATTACTCTATTCCGAGATAGTGCTGCACTTCATTTAATCAAAAGAAAACATACCATAACATTTAATATCTACCTATATTCATATATAGATATATGAAGTGACGATTCTAAGCAAACAGTCGCAACAATAATCAGTCCCTCCGAATCTTCATCTTTGAATAATAGACATAATAGAGTCTTATGAATTTATATCTAGTATGCTTACTCTTTTTTTTAAATTCCAATCAATTATATTATGTTTCTGGCACCTGAGAACTAGATAGTGTTGAAATATATAATTTTGGTTTTTTATGATAGCTATATATCTAAATATATATATAATTAGATAGCTATTTTTTATATTTTAGTGAAGTCAAAATAAAAAAAAGGATTCATTTGCTTTCGTTGAGACATTCTTGCAAAATCAGGAGTTCGCTGGCTCGCATTTTAAAGAAGTCTTGCTTTTGAATGAGACCGAGGTTGTATTTCAATAGGAACGGATCAGCAATATGAGTAGTCGAGGGAGCCAGGCCGTCAATCGCCAAACAATCTATGAAACTGGAGTCCGAAGCCATTTTGCTCATGTAGTTCTCGTGGGGATGTTTGTCTCTAAAATAAGTAATCTGATGTGGGCTGTATTTAAGGTGCGTCCAAAAAATCTACTATATGGAATTCCTCCATTTCAGGATATTCTCCACCACGTTAAGACTGACGAGTCTGAGCTCTTTGAGGCTTTCCTTTAATCTGTACAGTTCTGCCTCTACTCCACTCTCCCCCTTTTCGGTCGACACTCCTTAGACCATCTTCTTAAAATTTTAATATTGGTCTTTTAGAGTGGCGATACAATTCTCTCGCTTTATGACCATGATCTTTGCTTTCATTGCAGGCGACTCATCCCGTTCAATCACGAACATCTAATTTTTTAACAATGCGAGTTCGTCGGAGGGGTTTCTCTTCGCCAGAATCTCGTTAAAAATCGACACATGGCATTCAGGTACCTCTTTGTTTTTCCAAATTTCTCGCAATTGCTTCCGAAGTCTGAACCTCTGCATTTCTCTCTCTATTGCCTTCTTATCCACTGGTTTGGCGATCTTGACTAGAGTTTCTGATGGTTTTTTTATCGACATACCAATGCTCTAGAACCTCTTCTCTTTTTATTGAATGCCTTCCATATGTACATACATATATATATATTTTTTAGGTTTATGAGATAGTATATGTACATTTTTATTATATTCTGGATTGCAGCGGTGGATGGATTTTGACTCTGACCTTGGCTGCAGGGCTGAGATTGGCAGGTGCGGGAGAGTCGAGACTTCTGCTGTGCTTCACACTAGGCGGAACGGGGTGTTTGGATAATTTATTTTTTGCGTCTGGGTGCGAGCATCTTTGGCAGAATCCGAAAAATGATTTTCCGCTCTGTTGAATTTGTGGGATTCGCCCATTGATAAATCCATCATCCCATCCCATTTCCTAAAAACACAATACTTTAAAAAGAAATAAATAAAAAATATGGTGAATTAAATTATGAATCTATTAGTTATTTGTGATTCTTCATTGATAAGATAGATGATATTATTATATTTTTTAAATGGTCTATTTACTTTCTAGATTATGGATTTGCGGAGATCTTTAGTTGAGGTGAGAGTGACTGGAATCCTTTGACATACCAATTGCAGCTTTTGATATCGTATGGCTTTTGATTGCCCCAAATCTATTGGAAGGGGGGAATCATTAATGGCTGGCAGGATGATCAAAGTAGATACTGGTTGAAGAGCATTAGATTGCTTTGACGCTTTCTTTACGGTTCCCAAAAACGTACTGCTTTTGAAATGCTCTTACATTTTTTAGTTTATTTTTTTTTTATGATTATTGTTTATTATATTATATTATATTATATTATTTTATTATAATAAATATATACATATCTATATATATATATATTTGTAATAAAAGTTTGTTTATAACTTGTTAAATTGATTTCTTTATTGGGCTGTCTTATTAAAAATATTTACAAATGATTCCTATATTTTTTTCATTGTTATTATTATTATTATATTTTGCATTAAGTCTAACTTTAATAATATATTAATATGATTAATGTTCTCAAAATCTACATCTCACCTAAAAATATTTTTTACCTAACACTCTTTTAACATTTCTGAATCTAATATTATTTGATTTGTTATTAACAACAAAAAAATAATCGATGAATTAGCTACTAGGCATTGTAATTAATCGAAATATCCCAACTTTGACTGTATTTATTTATTTAACCTGAGTGATTATCGAAATATGCATGATATATATCGTAAAGCTTAGAGTTTTCAAACATTTCCCAGAAAAGATTCTAACTCTTCTCCGTGCTATGTATCGCGAGAAATGTAGCCAACACAACCATTCTATACTCAACCAAACACATCTAAGAGAACATGGAATTGAAATAGATATTGTCACTATGTTAAGACATTATAAAAAAAAAACACATTCAAAAGATGATAAGGTCGAAAATAAACTGGCTCATTGGATCTGTAACATCGAGTAAATTGATAAGACATCGAAGATAAAAAACTGACACGAATAGAAGCACTCGGACCAGAAAAGGAGAGAGACCAGTAAGAAACAGGAACAGAGGCAAATACTGAATGAGAATGATATTAGTACACCATTCGACCTTGGTCGAGGTGTGCTGGCGACGGCCTTAAAACGTTATTATTATTATTATTATTATTATATCGTAAACATATCAGCTGAGAGAAGTGGACACAGCTGTTCCTCTACCGGATGCTGTCTAAATTTTAGACGCCATTTGAGTATGTCGCTTGATATTTATATTAATTATGTTTTATTATTCGCTAATTGCTAGCCCGAAATTACCAATAATCACAATTAAAAAATAACTCTCCAAAAATATATTATGGAACCAGATACATCATAACCATAACCATCACCACTATCACTGTGGGACGAAGGACTACCTTTAAAAACCTCCACAAAATCTCTTGAAAAATTGCATTAGAAACTGGCTGATCAGCTCTTACGAGCATTCGAGGCTTGTCGGACTCATGAAGAAGCAGTGGAGTTCACCCTGCGTCCGCTTTCGAAAGCAGATTTTTGTGAATTGAGGTCACTCGCAGCACCTCCACAATGTATCAAACTGGTCTGCGACATGCTCCTCATAATATTTCAGAAAAGACTCATTCCAGTCGCATACATCGAAAGCATCTCCTTCGGTGGCGGGTTATCAGGCAATCTTTTGGAAAGCAGTTTCGGACTCTCGGGTCGGGATCTGCTACATCCGTCTTTCGAGCTGCTTAAACGACTCATAAACTTTGACCTGTCGCTGGTGAATGAGGAAACAGAGGAGTTACTTTAGCCATATTTGCGGGAGAAAGGCCTGGAAGTGAACAACTTGCAAAGGTTTAGTAGGGGAGTTATGTGTTTTCGAAGTTATGTGAGTAAACTGCTGAAGTTACGGAACAGCTGGGTCTGGGCAGGCAAAGTAATGCGAAGGAAAAGCCAAGTCAAGTCGTAAATTTTACTTCGTGATTCTTGACACATATGTTTTTTATAAGTTATGGATTTTTCCATAAATCATCAATCAGCTTTATTAATGGATCATCATCTCATACTTGTCATGTATTTGCCCGATCGATATCACAACAACTAGATAATGATTAGTATCCGTGAATAAACTAGTTGATTGATGTATAATGATATCATATGCGTATTTAGTTGCGATTTATTGGATTATACTCTTAGTACCTTATTTTTTTTTATACAACTTTCTCTGTATAATATGCCTGACCAATAAGGCGAGTTCCAAATCGATGCGTATCGTTCAGGTAAAAACCCGGAACACCAAAATAAATGATGAACCCATTTTCCCAAAAGAAATTGTATGGAGATTCATATATAAAGATATATAATTTATAAAATAATAGCAACAATGAATACATTCTGTATATCAATCAATGATGAGTTTAGAGATCAGTCATCCGTAATTTTCACTTCGAAACTACACGATTTAGAGAGCACAAGCATTATTATTATATATTTCTAAACTAATTTTGGGATTTTTTTAATTAACACAAAAAAATATTAATCGTTCACTTATTAAACAATATAAGAAATACTCAATTTACATTTTAAAAAATATTTAAAAACCTTTAAAAAAATATACTTTATAATATTATTTTAAAAGAAAAACAGAAAATATATTGAAAAAAGTTTCAACAAAAAAAAAACATTATGAACCCTTCATTGAAATCTAACGAGTTAATTGATTTTGGCCAATCGCAACTAGACTTTCCCACCGACCATGAACCAATTGATTTTGGCCAATTGCAACGAGACTTTCTCACCGACCATGGACCAACTGATTTATTGGGAATGCTGGCAGCATAGGATAACATCATTGATGGAGGGATGCGATAAAATGAAGACGAAGAAGAGGCCGACAACGAAAATGAAAACGAAGCCTAAGCATATGGATAGACCCACAATGAACCAAAGTACATCAAACATCAGCTTTCTTGGATAATCAAAAAGGACATCGATAGATTGGGATGCACTGGCGAAACTCGCAAGTTGTTGATGGACTATGCTTTCAGTACGTGTCTCTCAATTCCGAGCACAAATAAAGTGCTCGCAATTTCCGAGTTCCATTAGCATTTGCTTACCCATGAGGTGCAAAGCAAACTTTAAGCTAGGATGAGAAAGGCCTACGCGAAACGTCAGGAAGTTGACAAGCTGATTCAAAGAATATTCAAGGCAATAGGGAAAGGGAAGCTGGATCGGGCTTCCAGGAAAAAGAATTGAGGTTTTTAAATTGATCCAGGAAATAAATTTTCCTCTCGTTTCAATAGAGAAGACCACAATTTATATATATATTTAGATAGTTAGTTATCTATGTATTTTTTCAAAGTATTTCGATTGTTAAATATAAATAAATACATTTTGTGTATAGTGTTTTTCAAAAAATACTAAATAATACATAAAATATAATAATTATAATAATAATAATAGTAAAGTGGGATATTTTTTTGTATGTGCTAATATTTTTTTTCTTTATCGTACAAAAATATTATAAAAATCTATCCTTTTTAAAATGCATACTCCTTAATAATCATTATATATTTTTTTTATTAAAAATAATATTACATCAACAAACATATGATATAAATTCAAACTTAAAACAGCATGGAAAATGATCAACAAGCCGACCTAATGGATGCTTCTAATGACAAAATGTATTACGAATTAGATTGTCCCTCTTGTATTGAAGAATGGTATCGTAACAACTTGAGTTCTTAGTAGAACCCGTCAAATTAATAAGGCTTCAGAAAATCGGACAATGAACTGGCTCATGAAGTAGAAGTAGAAGATCAGGAGGTTCAGAGGGACGCAGCAGAGATCCAAGTCAATAATGCTATCTTCACTTAATCCGAAGAGGAAAATATCAACATTCCCCCGGAGATTGTGAGCACCGAGCCTTAAAGAAAATCAAAGCAGGGAATAACCCACAATGACAACAAGTATATCCGACAAGGGCTTTGCAAATTTGCTAGAAAGTAGAGTTTCTAACATCCGAGATTGAGGGAATTGATCGAAACTAACTCGTCCTCGCGCCATGTTCTTGCAGACATGCTGAAAATTGCTTAGTTCAAGTCCCTTTTGATTGAGAAATTTGACAATTTATCAATCGGTATGAAAAATTACGGAGAAATTCGAGGAAGCCACCTGATTGAAAAAATCAGATAAGGATTGGACAAAGGGAAGCTTTAGCGAGTTAAGAGGAAGAAAGTGGTTTTGGATAGACAAACGGTTTGATATATATGAGACGTACTGTGCTCGACCATATCAAACGAATGATATTCTACATAAGTATATATAAAACTATATACAATTGAGTATCATAATTATTTTTTCAAACTCCTTCCCCTTGCAATTTAATTTTAGACACAGTCAATTTGATAGCATTAGGGTTATACCATCAACACTCGCAATAGCCCAACCCATTATCAAGTTGGTGAAATGAAGGAGTGTTATACATTTTTCAAAAGAGGTACGCACGATATGTTCATGCGAAAAAAGTGTATCGATATTATTTTATTTATTTTAAACATATTAAAATGTAAAAAAACTGATGCCGACCTGAGGAGTTAATGTGGTATATAACACAGTCTACGCAGACAGCCCGTAAAACATCGTCCTCATCTTACTGAAATTCAAAAACCGGCAAAGCTAAAAAAACCAAATTTATTAGTAGAGCACACATAGTTATTTTCTATTATACCATAGTGCAAAAAACAAAAATATATATGCGAACCACTATTTATATATGCCAAAGAAAAAGTATAGTGAAGCATGTTAAAAAAATTACACATACATTCATATCTACTGATTTAATTAATGTTATAAATATATATTTCGATTCTAAAAGATGAATGATGTTCACCACAGACCGCCACCTAAACATGTGATTTCCCAACAAAGATCCCCGAACAAAACCTGCAACCTCCTCCAAGACATCATGATCCATACCCGGCTCTCGGCCACACCAACCCCAAGCCAAGAGGCAGAAATATCGGCATAACCTCCTGTCGGCTTCCTCTATCGCCAGTCGCTCATCCTCCATCAATTGCTCTCCGATAACGACCTCTTTGACCAACACTTCGGGAGATTCTACTCCAACCATCAGATGCTCCAGTGGTGGGCGAGCGTCGAGATTGAGAAGAAACATACCCTTGACCTTTACATCTTTTACGATCTGCTTAAGAAGAAGGTAAAAGAGTACCAAAATTATATGAGGTTTGAATTAGAGAGAAAAATGCGCGGTGCCCACACAGTTGCAGGAGGTAATGCGAGGAAGAGTCAGGACCCGATCCTTTCAAAGGGAAATGTGGCGCTAAATGATCTCTTCCTCTACGCTCAAGAACAGGTCGAATCCTAAAAATGGAAGAGAAGAAACCGGCTTCGAAATCTGGAGAAGCCTGAATCGGACGCCTATGAGTTTTATCAGAAGACTTTCAATGCCTGCGAAGGAAATAAATACATTTCATACAACTGTAAGTCTTTTTAATAAACATAACAAACACCCATTTTTTTTACATTTTATTGTTAAAAATATGCACTAAATCAAAAGAGTCGAACATAAATTTATTAGACTCTTTTTTATAGATAATATTCCATAACTACATAGATTTTTCTATTCGAAATATAAAATTATCTTTTTTTCTTCCACCAGTTTTATAAAATATTGGATGAAAAATATCAATTTCGCTAAGTATTCATATTTTAATATATACATATTTTTTACTAATTCGAAATATTTTAATCTATTGTTTCATTAGATGAAAAACACATGGCTGCTCTTCGCTTCAGAAACACTTACAAAATGCCTCCTCGAGTCGAGCACCTCAAAAGAGAGGCAGTCAAAGTCGACACTGGCTGTGTGCTTCGTTCCTGCATCAACTAAAGTCTGAGGCGGGAAGTGCGAGACAGTCAGTAGAACGCAAGTCCGAAACTGGTGGTTTGCTAGGAGCTGCATAAGATGCATATGAACGAGGCATACTAGCCTTGCAAATCATTCAATAGGAGATCAGCAAGCCAGAAAGAGTGTAAAAAGGCTTTTTCGTTCTCACAACAAGGATAGGGCGATACCAATATTCATGAATATATGAAAAAAGATAAATAAAACACGACAAATTCCAATAACTATATGAGTATTAACAACACTACTAACATTATTAATAAGGTGAAGCATAGCTTTAGTTCCAAGAATAACCACCCAACCTAACAACACCAGCATTAGAACAGATAGCCAAAGGATACACCTAGCAAGAATAGTAAGACTTCAACTCTAGAGAAGGTATCGCTCAGAAAAAGTTTTGCGAAGAATTCGGACTTTAGAACAAATACGAAAATTATTGAGTCTCAGATCGTTGACGGTGGTCATGAATTAATAATGTAGTTTAAATAAAAACAATTCAAAAACAGCAATGGTAGTCGCGTTACCCATCATGACAGTAAGGGAGATAATAAAATACTGGTAGTTAACCACACCGGAAATCCTAAATACTACAGAGTGAGTGAACACGGCGGGAACCAGTAGAGGTTTCCGAACAGCAACAGACAAAAGGGATTTTCTTAAACAAAGCAGAAAACATCGGATAATTTTCGGGCTTCGTATTCTGGTGGGTTAATGGAAAATAATTATTTAACTCTGATCAAACAGAAGGTGAAAGTTAAACTGTTCTGACTGATTTATTATTTTTGTCAATAGGAATCTATGTTGTGTTTTAGATTATTAACAAACTAATGTCCAATTTCTCACCAAACCTATATTTTTGTATTCGATATTAAAAAATATAGAATGTGTATATATATAAAAAATATACAAATACATAAAAAAAACTAATAACATCAAACAAGATGTCATCGGCAACTTATTTCTTTTCACGATGTTTTTTCTCCTTCCTTCTTTATTGCAAGCTTCTTACGAGTTTAAAAAATCGATTTAACGTATTCGTAAGACTTTTTATTATAGGTTTGTGCTGAAACAAATTCGATGTATTGCTTTGAAAAATAATAAAAATATAAAATTAAACCAAATGTGTTGTTGTTGTTTTTACATCGCTTTGACATTCGTTAGTTAAATCGAACTCCAAATCCAAGAACGGTATTAAATATTATGCCTATTTTTAATTAAATGTTGAATCGAGCACCTCCCCCAATCCAATCTCCGTAAGAAACGCTCTCATAAAGTTTGGGTATTCCCCATTTGTCAAATATACTTTTTTGAACTCTTCAATTTCTGATGGAAACCTTCTTGAGTTCGACACATTTTTCCTGTTTACCAAGAAGAACAAAGTGACCATCAACCTCTTGTGACCGAGGTCGAGGCCTTCTGAGTCCAAGTTCACCAGGTCCCCCAGCTCATACAGCTGCCGACACCTCTCGTAGCCTTACTCATCCTGCACGAAGTATCGCACATGGCAATATCGGTGATTCTCTTCCTGGTCTATCGTGACGAAGTTGTCCCAGCTGCACATCAGAACATTCAGCCAGTAGACATAAGTATCGGGATTGATCCGAAAGTTAATGGCGAAGAGGATGTCTTTCTCAGTATTGGCAAGATCTTCTTTTGTGAAGAGGGATTAGATGCACTCGGGAATTTTGGACTCTTCAGATTTAGCAGCGAGGAGAAGACTCGAGTAACCGATCAACTGGAGTGACTCTTTTCGGATGGCTGTTTCCGTTCGCTCTAGGTATCTGTCCACGAAATAACTTGCCTGAGCGTAGGTCTCTCTTGACAAAGCATTGTCAGTTGCTGCGAGAATCATCCAATTGTTTAACAACTAATATAAAAAGAAATATGGATGATAATATATATAAAAAATGAATAAATATGATTTTGATTACAGCTCTCATCGGGGGAGTGATGGTTGAGCGCACTAATCTATTGGAGCCCAAGCGATATGTCGAGTGAGGCCTCTCTTCAAATAGCGTTGATGGAGCTGAGTGGCATACTATGCAAGAGCATTGTGGAGGCTGCACAGTTTGTTGCACCTAGAGAGGAGCAACTTTAAGAGGACTACTAATATTATTAACGTTATTATTAACGTTATTATTGGCTCCAGAATCTTGATCTTAAGTTGTTAGCTATTAGCTTGATGTCCTTAATGCAGTCTTAGTTTCGTTGTCAGCTAGTATTTGGCTTCTGAAAATGTTAAAAAAATAAAAAATGATTGGATAAGAATTGTAAAAATAGAATAAAAATGTTAATAATGATCATTTTAATGGGTTAGTTTAAGAATAAAACAAAAAATATTCATAAACAATATAGGATGATATTCTTTATATTTTATGAGCAAAGACACATATACAATGGATTTAAATATATAGTTATATATAATTGAAAAATGCATGTATATATTAGTTATAATATTATTCAATATAATAAACATAAATATATAACACATGGGCAATAGATGGGGATCGATACTTTAAGTTTACTTTTAATTTGGCCATCTTTTGGGGGTAGTTATAGTGCCTTGTTCCATAAATATTTATAATGTATTTACGAGGTGCGCTTGTTAGTCTATTACTTTTTTATTATATTGAATATTTTATATTTATCGATCTATAAATCTTATGACTTCTATTTATTACTTTGTCTTTATTTTTATTTTAAATTATAATTTTGTAACACGAAAATATTTTAATAACTAAAAAAAAAGGTAATATATTGTTAAAAATGAAGTTAGTTTGTGTTAAATACCTAAAAAAAAAATATATCCTATTATTTAATAGATATATAGTCCCCTTTGCATTAAAATTAATTTCAAATATTTGAAGTCGGTGATCTCCTCGAAAAAGATGTGTTTCCTATGAAATATGTCCGTTAGGTAATGTGATGGGTCTGAAGTGGGGTTGTTCATGAGTTGGTTGTGGAGTTTATTAAGGTTCAGTTTAATGATTTTTAAAATGAAATAATATCTGTTTGGGGATTTTGGATTCCTTCCTTCTTCTACCCTGAAATGAAGAAATATAGATATATAGGGTTAGGGTTATCACGTTTTTATGGCCGCCGCCCGCCCGCCTTGCCAACCGATACCTCTCCAGAGCCCCAAGGTCAAGCCCGGATACTCGCGAAATTAAGCGTATGGGAGCTCTTCGGGGTGGGTATATATGGCCACCAAATGGAAGGTGAATCGTAGTCGGATTGCTTGTGCAACCACCTTGATGGCGATCTTCAGGGCCGAGTGGCTAGGCATTGATGCCTCTGGTTTTCTAAGTGGCAGAGCACCAGCCTCCAACAGCGCCGGTAGTCAATCTCACGGCCCATCACACTTGGTAGTTCCCCTTGGTTCTTGGTTTTTTCGTGGGGGGTCCGGATATAGATATAACCCGAGTCCGTTAATTTTATATATATATATAAAAATATACATTTTTCCGAGATATATATGCATAATATGGGTTGGTAAGGTGGGTTTTCGATATGAAAGATGTTCAACAATAATAAAAAAAGAAACAAAACGCAAAAAATAAGGAAGACAGTCAGAGTATGATGATGTAAAAAGTTAAAGTAGTTATTATTGAAAATGGTCTGCTTTGAAGCATCATAATATTTCATTTTACAATATTTCATGATAGCGAGGTATCCCTACAAAATAAAATAAAAATAAAAAATTGGAGAAATATTTTCGGTCTAGGAAATTCACATATTGAGTCTGCAGTAAAATCGATGTTTAGAACACATTTTAAAATATAATGATATAGCTTCATCTCTACTTTATTGGATCTTCTCAAACATTTTTTTGTAATTAGCATTTTATAAAAGAATTAAAGTGGTATACTAAAATCTAGTGTGCTTAATATGTATATATGATACATAAAATACTACCCATATCATTTAAATGAAATATAGATTCTTCAATGCATATTTTATATTTTCTTTATTTATTTTTTTACAGCTATACTTAATTTGTCGGCAGAATTAAGCATAAGAATTTATTACTTGAAGTTTAAAGAAAAATAGTGGAGTCCCATCAACGTCAAGAAAAACAACGAAAAATGGGAGTTATTGTTTTATTTATTTAATCAATCAGTTCCAATCTGATAAATCTTACGTTATTCATATTCTCTACTTTTCATTAATAATAAAATGAATACTTTAATTATAAATAACATTCAATAAAATCATACTATAAAAACAATCAGTAGACCCACTCCAATGGGATAAGCCTTTTCTTGCTGTGGCGGGGATTATCTCGATAAACTTATCGACAAATTTGATAAAGAGTACACCATCAAAATACACAGGTATGACATGGAGAAAGTTATTCGTTAATGGAAAAATCAATAAGATATTGCAGAGAAACTGATCTAGATTGCTTCCAAGAGAGAAAATATTACAGATTCCAAAAATATTATTCAACACATAAAAGAAAAAGAAGTCTAAAGCATTGCGCTGTGCAGACTTGCTTTCCAATTGGAAGATCGGGTTTTCTCAAATGGTCGAAGATAGAGTCTAAAACATAGATTAGATTTATGTGAAAAACTGACCAGACATCCAGATAGAATTTTGGATTACAAACTTGATCTGGCAGATTTCAATTAAAACTAACAAAAACTAATTAACAAAATGTTATAAATTGGAAATATGCTTGAAAAAAGAAAACAATCAAAGATAAATAAAGATTTATCATACCTTCATTTAATTGAACAAACTTTGCCTGAGGTTTTAGAATAGATACCCCCATCCACACCAAACAAGAAAATGGGGGGAGACTGTCCGTAGCCAAACAAGATATAATTCACTTGTAAACTTTGTTACGATAGACTACAGCGGACATATAGTTTGAAGTGCGATGTTTCCGACAGTATATAGAGTATTTTCGAGAAGAGTGCGGGTCTGGTTCGTTTAGAGTAGCCATATGAAGCAAAGATCACAATGATCGGTATCAATAAGTGTGAAAAAATAATCCGACTTGATGTTCCTTTAAGATCGTAGATGCCCGCTCATCGGATTGAAGATATCGAAGTCCACCTATATAAGGTGCACATTGTCACGAGGATGGGTAAAGATCATGCTTACGGGTTACATATTAAATTATAAGCGATTAGAGGCGAATTGAGGATGATTAAGGAAGAAAGATTTAAAACGAATAAAAGATTATTAATCAAGCCCTCGGAGTAACAGCGACGTATATTTG
>JAHDVE020003072.1:0-28782 GCA_022606495.2 Halesus radiatus | reverse complement strand
AAAAAATAGGAATATTGATAATTTAATATTAAACTAATAACTTTCCAGATTTGTGAGCTCCATTTCAGAAGAGACGAAATTCTTCGAGAAAGCGTGCACACCAATACAGAAACTGGAGAACAATGCATACTGAAGTACAAGAGATTGAAATTTGCTCCGGGAGCTGTGCCGTCCATTCTACCAAACTGTCCAGCTTACTTGTCAGCACCTCCAACTTCAGCCCGAGAAAGCGTGGTCGCAAGGAAATGCAGGAAAGAACTTTTTAATTTACAAACAGCAGTAGAACAGAGCATAATTTCTAATGCAGTATTAGAATCTCAGAACCATTTTTCTACTTTTAATGAATTTTTAGTTTGCATTGAAAAAAATAATTTACCAAATGATTGTATTACTGTCAAAAGAGAAAATTCTGTAGTTTTTTTTATCTTTCGACAACTCCTTTTCCAAAAGTCATTGCATCTGCAGTTGTCGATATAAATTTACAAATGACTTTATTTGTTGAATCTGTAGAATTTAAACAATTAGGTGAACAAGTTTTTCCCAAACACAAACAATTTCAATGAACTTAATACTATTTTATTGTCGATTAAATCCTTCAAAAATATTTCTGAGAATGCTATAGCTACTGTATTAGAAACTGTTGTCCATTTACTACGTAGCATTGATCTCTTATTAGCTGATAACGCCAAAAAGCAACAAAAAAATCAATTTTTAATAGAACAATTAGAATTATTAAATCGTAAATCAGGAGCTATAAGGTATTCACCAGGTTTTGTAATTTTCAGTAGCATTTTGTACTCTATTTCACCCCATTCACATAAATTCTTACGAGGTTCAGATCATTTAACGTTCCCTCACCCTGGAACTTTAAGAAGAGTTTGCTCCAATTTTCAATCGAACAGAGTGATAGCAATTTTCTGTCATATATTAAACACAAATTTAATTTGTTAACCGAAAGAGATTTAAATGTAACATTGATGATAGATGAAATTCATATAAAGCCATATTTAGATTACAACGGAAGCAGCATTTTGGGAATAGCTTACAATAGTGAAAACGCAGCAACCACAGCCCATGTCTCTATGATCCAAAGTTTACTCTCTCGTTATAAAGAAGTTGCCCATATACTCCCCGTTAAAACTATGAATGCAGATCAATTGTTTACTATTATTAAAAAAATTATAATGGGTCTTCAACAGATAGGATTTAATGTTTTGTGTGTAGTTAGTGATAATAATTCTATTAATAGAAAAGCTATGATGTCTTTCAGTTCTCCTCCCCAACTGAAAACTGTTTACTGCCATCCATCTAATGAAAGCTTACCTTTATTTTATATTTTAGATTCTGTCCACATATTCAAATGTATTACAAGTAATTGGATTAATCAGAAAGATGATCATCAAGTATTATTGTTTCCAGACTTCCATGATCATACGCCTGAATCGGTAGCTGCGTTTTCTTGCATAAAACGACTTCACGAATTAGAATGTAAAAATTTTGTCAAGTATGCTTATGGATTAACACTCAAATCTCTTTGCCCAAGTTCTTTTGAAAGACAAAATGTGAAGCTTGTTCAAAATGTATTTAATGTATTAAATTTAGATTATAATAACCAGCGTGAATTAGTCTTACAGTTAACGATTGATGCTATCAATGAGAGGGATTTTTTTCTAACAGACCTAAATTGCCCCTCTGGACATTCATCAAATACCATTTTGCAATATTTAATTAGATCATCTACAAATTCATTGTTAAATAATTACGTTAAAAAAAGAAATGACTGCATTAAAAAAGTTGTAAAGAAATGCAAAGTCTATACAGTAAAAAGAAATATTCTTGACTGATTGCAATAATTATACGGTGTACACATGGGGAGGGGGAGGACTTTCAACAGGACATTTCAATATTATATCTATACTATTTATATGTCTACTACTTATACATATTTTATTTTCAGATACTTCCGCACCCCGCACTACCTTGCCAGCCTCCAGCATCTGCTCTACATTTGCCTGCAGTAATATCCAGCAACTTCACAGCATCATATTCCAATATCATTATAATAATGTTATTAATAAATCTAATCAATAACAAACATAATATGTCTTATAATATTTCATAATAAAGAGAAAATGTCGCGCCGCAGTTTACCCATGTTTTTTGTTTGTTGACAATACGACAGCTTCTGTCATGGCTTTATAAGTACCTATGTGCTCTGTACTTACACAATGTCACATTTAACAGTACCTATGTGCTCTGTACTTACACAATGTTACATTTAATAAAGTAAATATGATTTTATACTAAGAAATAATCTTTTATTTTTTACACGTGAATACAATTTTTTCAACTGCACATTAATATTTTTTTCCATTTTAGTCCGGTATTTACTTATAATTATATAGTGATATAATATTATCTCCCTTAAAATTAGTGGATCTTATTTTTCACCATAATTGGCAAGAAATTACATTATTTAATGCATATTCATCAGCCTTTAGTGGCGGCCATCTTGATTCAATGTCCTGGTCTGGGTAGAGGTGGTTTTGATTCGTTTCGCTGTCATTTTCAAAATTCATACTTATCAGTCAAGGTATTGGGCGTTTAATTCTTGAAATACTGCCATTAAAATGGCAGCGAAAGAACAATGAAAGTGTGTATAATTAATTGAAAAACATAGTATTACGTTAATCCCCGGCATTTTGGTACATTTTTTATGTTTTTGTGGCACGTCTGTCAACAGATTCCACCGGTTATCGACGACATAGAAGACGAACTGAGGGACTTATTACTGAATCCGCAGAGGCTCTCCATTCATAACTGGGAAGGATCGCACAATGTGTGGCCCCGGGATGTTGACATTTCGAGCCTGTTCCACTGTCAGAGTGTTCCCGTGCGCGCCGGGATTTATTATTTTTATAACTAATTAAATGAACCATCATGCCGTTTTTCCGTAGGGTTATGCAGGCAGGAAAGTTAGGTATGTGTTTGGTGTGTAGGTAGAGACAAAGGTGGGGCGCCATGCCACTGTGCATAGATATGATTTGCAGTAGTATGATGGAGGATGTTTACGGCACTTATTTGCGTGCTGTTTCATCCTAATAATGCTTCACGGCCCATCTCCCTTGTTTCTATTATCTATGTTCACAATGAACTTATTTAAATATCTTGTGTAACATTTCCAGCCAATCCGCGACACTGATGGCCAGATTGTGGATTTGAAAGAGGTGGTGTCCTACCAGAGCCACCGGCGCGAGGACCTGAGCATGCAGCGCCCTCCGCTGCCCCCGCACCTGGCCACGCAAGGCATGCCCAACCAGCTGCCCTTCCTGCCCGCCGGCTACGAGCTGGAGATAGACTTTCTCCCAAGATGCACCCAGTGATCTCTTCACCGATGTTGAGGACGCCCCTGGCTATTTTATGGGGCAACGTATGTACATAATACTAAGAATGTAAAGATAAGATAAGACATGTTATTTCAAATCCACTTTGCATATGGCATGCATACAAATGAAAGAGCAAATTTCTACAAAAATAAACATTTTTTTTACAAAAGCACTTAACAATTCACCAAAACATTGTAAAAGCAATAACAAATATCCAATAATTTGGTTCACATACATATTTATTCCACATTCCACATATTCTACCTAGTAAGTCTTCCCAGGGACATCAACATTGATAAATTGGTTTCACACGTAAGAATTATCAAAATCTAATATGGAACTCATATTAGAAGTTTTTCCCATATATGAAGTTTTTTTTCCCATACCTTGAAACACTTTTTGAGAGTGTTTCACTGTATGAAGAAAAGATAAAACGTACAAGATTATTATGTCCCGATATGCTTGACGATGGATAGAAACTCTAAGATAACCCAATCTGCTGTATTATAACATGCCAATTTCGCCAGCTGCCCCCTAACACGTTTCTATTCTGAAGAACTTGTCAGTTTCATATGAAATGACCGGTCGATGACTGAGTTGACATCACGTCCGGTTTCCATCCAAGCGTCGTGAGTTTAATTCCTCAGTTGACTAAGTCCTCCATTAAGACACAAGCAACATTTTCCACGTACTGTGATGGTAGTAGGAGATTTTCAAATATTGTCAGGTTATTCATAACCCATTGTCTTTCTTTTTAAGGCGATCGCTTGTTTCGCAATCGTCAAAATCATGAAAATGGTGTTTTTTTGCTTTGAAAGTTTGATTACCTATAATTATTCTAGGTTCTTCAGTAAATTACTGTGAATGGAACACATCCTTTCCCCAAATTTAACCGAACATTTTTTTAATATTTGTTTCTTTATAAGCCTAGAAAAAAATTAAGAGTGAGGGCTGTAAAAATGGTTTGATATCCAGGATCTCCCACTTAACAACAATTTATCTAGTTTTTTTTTATTGCGTAATGTAGAAAAAATTATTACCCATTAGATGACCGTGAAACATTTTGAATTTTAGCCCTAAATATAACAGCATAACATAAAATACGTGTTTTTTAATAAAATATTTCTTACGTAATATCGAACAGGTACCCGGGGGTTCATACAATTTTCAACTCTATAGTTACTGAACGTTAGGACGTATTTCAATGTTCCACTTCTATACCGAGTTAGTTCACGCCCAACTTCGGTGGCGAATAGACGTCTTTATAGTTCGCGTCGCTTCGTTCCGTGCTACTTTTTAAAGATCAATATAGTTTAGGTGCAATCGATTTTGAGATTCCCGAGTGATATAGTATCATCTGCGTATAATGGGCACCAAAGAAAATAAAAAAGTGGGTCCACTCAGCGGACTAAGGAAGAGAAAAGTCAACACTGGAATGTTTGGGTAAGTTCCAATCATCTTTATTTATTATTTACGCCCAAATTGGGATTTACACATAATTACCGTTGCTAGAAATAGTTCATTTAAATATTCTCAGAAAATTTGAATAAATTTTTATTTATTATTTTTATAAACAATAATTATTAATCTAAAACACTCATCCAAATTGAAAAAACCTTCCGAGCAAAGATAAATGTCGCCGGCAGGACTCATTTATTTATTTATCTTTGCTCGGAAGGAGTTTCAGGGAATAATTATTGTTTATAAAATAATAATTGTTACCCTTTGCGCTATGCACAAAAATCTTGTCTTAAGTTTTTAAGAACTTTAGTTTATCAATTAATAAATTTTTATTTCATCAATGTATTTTTTTTACAGGAAACTATATCAACCCGTAAAAAAACAACTCGTAAAGAAGTCGCTGATAGTTCCCGGAGAACTTTTAACTTCAATGAAAATGTACAGGTAAGCTGGAACATATTACCTACCCGCTTTTAAAATTGTATTATATTATAATACTCATTTCAATATTGAAACAACCATGAAGTATCTTTGTCAATACGTTTGGAATAACGCAATTTCCCAAAACATCGTCTTTGTTATTTGACGGCGGGTATCAATTTTAGTTTAAAATCATTCCACTTCGCGCGCATTCCAAACCGCCGCACAGTGGTCACGATAAAAAAATTATGAAATCGCCAATTATTTGGTTATCTTGAATTATTTTAATTTTTCATAAAAATTGAATGTAAATTACTTTTTATGGATTTAGCGTTTATTTTTTGATGAACGTGCATTTATAATAATACATTTTAACAAAAACAACACGTAACAACAAATAAGTGCAAAAGTAATGAAACATGTTTTAATTGCAGATCGAATGTAACAAAGAAAATAATGCACCGCCACAAAATTTCAATCAAAAACGAATATCTTCATTAGATGAGACAGAAGACACGGATTTTAGAAACCATTCTCTTGCGGTGAGTTATTATTTATTTAGATCTTAAAATTAAATAAACTTACCAGTACT
Source organism: Halesus radiatus (assembly GCA_022606495.2). NCBI lineage: Eukaryota > Metazoa > Arthropoda > Insecta > Trichoptera > Limnephilidae > Halesus > Halesus radiatus. The sequence goes on along the minus strand of JAHDVE020003072.1, from coordinate 22,923 downwards.
TAAAAAAAAAATTATTAATATGTAGGTAATATTAGCATATTAAAAAAATATTTGTTTATGTAAAATTTATTACGTGCATAACTTGTTTAATAAAATGTTACTTTACGAAACGTGTACAAAATTAATTAAATGTGTTTTAATTGCAGATCGAATGTGACAAAGAGAACATGACACCGCTACAATTTGTTTATCAAAAATCTTCTTTTCAGGAGATAGAAGAAAGTTCCTAATGGCCTAATTAGGTAAACACTGGATAAATAACTAAAATCAATGTAAAAATATGTATATAAATAAATAAAATCTTAATAAATACTTTTAAAAAGAGTGAAGTAACCAATAAAAAGAAGGCAAAATAAGTAACTTGTAAATGTCTATCTATTTATTATGTAGTTGTGTTCCCATAGTTTCTTCTTTGTAATAAAACTCATAAATTGTTAGTAAACAGGCGCACGGTGGGAATGGACATACTATCAGAACTGGAAGTTGAAGGGGATTTGTTTTGAAGCCTATTGTGGGATAATTCTACATTTTTATCTAAATCATATTCCAATACCGTTATATTGAACGTAAACGTTAAAAAAATGTTTTAATAACAATAATAAACTAGATAATATTGTCGTTCTTTACTGGAGTTTTTCTATGTATTTAAATAATATTAAAACAAAATAAATTAATAAAACAAAAAAATATTATTTCGTTATTTTATGTTTCACGACTTTACCAAGCGTATCCACTGTGTTATTTTCGTTATAAGAGGCGGGTACGTCTTTTCGGCGACCTTTCTTCTAATTGGTTAAACGATACGGGCGATCTAGTCCAAATACGCCCCATTATGAATTTTGTGGTGACCGGTGGATGGCCTTAATGTGTATATTTTTTTAATCACTGGGCTATGGAACATGGTCAACAGATCATGAATAGAAATATGTATATTTTATTTATACACATTATACATACGTTTGATTATACGAAATACCGTCGGTCCCAATTAGTAAATATTATTGGATAATCAACACTCTTATATATTACACATGTGTGCATATGTATTTATTTTTATGTATTAACAGAAATGAATCCCATTTTATTTTAAAGAATTACTATCCATTCCTGCATGTGCTGATGAGAGCTATTTTCCACTGTTTTTCGATGATGATGGTGTCACCCTGATTGGTGAAGAAAGAATCATTTCTAAAGACAAGGAAGATGATGAGGACACAGACCTTAATCTTGATGATTCCAGTCCTGATGTTGATTTCAAGGAAATCATTAAGAAAGACAACCATCTCATAGGTAAAAATTCACATTTGTAATATTATTGTTTGTATTACTTTTGTGAGTAGTTGTGTGTTCTATGTGAGAGCACAGCGAGGGTGTACTTGTTGAAAATGCGACAATGCCAGAAAGATGTCATTTTCATTTCCCAAAAGATGTTAAATATTACAGCTCACAAATATTATATTAGTCAAAATCCCCTCAGTATTTTAACTTATAATAAATATTTAGATGACGAAAGCAGCTGTAAATTGTAGATCATAAATTTTAAATTGCCAAAAGTCACTCAGTATTGTGCAGGTCATCATATTCACAGTAGATGCTTTATTTTAGGTTTTTGGTCCGAAACTGAGGAACGAAATTCAAAACAGAAAAAAGACAACACAAATGATTCACGGAAAACAGCGAGTGCACACGAAATGCTTTTGGAAGAGTGCATCATTCAGCCCATCAAGAGTGTTCCGGATTTGCCATGGGGATGACGGAATGGGCAGAGATGCTCGATGTCACCAAACCCGCGGATGACTTTGAGCAGAAAAGTCCTAACATGGCTCACACTTTCCCAATCGAATTGGATACTTTCCAGAAACAGGTGAAGTTTTCATATTCTCAAATCCATCATCATGCTGCTACATCCCAGGGCGGGATTTGACCTACTCCACAAATATTCTCCACTGGCTCTGGTCAATAGCAATTTTTGCTGCAATCTTCTTCCAAAAAATTAATCACATCTCTTCCTCGGTCTGCCTCTGGGTTGTTTCCACAGATGTTATCCTCAACCATCACTGACATGAAATTTATTGATTTTGCACTTTATTACATATGACTTTTCTATTGACAAGACATCTCGTATCTTTAATGAGCAAATATCCAATTACTGTGTGAGATATTGAATAAAACATCGATTTGAATGCTTTTATACAGGACTGTTTACACTTCTCCGATCAAAGCTCTGTCCAATCAGAAGTACCGAGATTTCTCGCGGACATTTGGAGATGTGGGGCTGATCACGGGGGACCTGCAGATCAACACCACTGCCAGCTGCCTCGTCATGACTACGGAGATCCTGCGCTCCATGTTATATCGCGGCTCCGATGTTGTCCGAGACCTGGAGTACGCCATCTTTGATGAAGTCCATTATATTAACAATGCAGAGGTTTGTTACTACATACTTAATTCATGGTTGATTTCCATAATCAAAACCTAACCTAACATTTTTTCTACCATGTTTTTATTTTTCATTGTTGTTGTTGCTTATCCATTGGCAGCGTCTTTGAATATCCGATTTAGCACAACCTATCGCCTAATCTTTCTTCTAAAATCGTATTTTTTTATTTAAAAAAAAGACAAACGTTCCCAGGTTACGAATAACCTGACAACATTTGAAAATCTCCTACCATCACAGTTACCGGAAAATGTTGCCTATGTTGTGATGGAGGACTTAGACAGCCGAGGAATTGAACTCACGACGCCTGGGTGGGACCTAGATGCAATGCCAACTCAGCCACTGACCGGTCATTTGGTTTATTATGGTTATTGTAGATTATATTTTCTAAATGGATTTTTAAAAATTACTTACACTCTCCCTACAGCGAGGCTACGTCTGGGAAGAGGTGTTGATCCTCTTGCCGCCTCACGTCAGCATTGTGATGTTGAGTGCCACCGTCCCTAATACGCTGGAATTTGCAGATTGGGTGGGCAGAACCAAAAAGAGGAAGGTGTATGTAGTGTCCACCCTCAAGAGGCCCGTGACTTTCTTTGTTATACCTATGTGACCAAAGCGAGTTACTATCCGCATTCATTTTAATAATTTATTTATTATATTTTGGTGATGGCAAAATTGGCCAACAATAATTTACTAGCCAACACGAGTTACTACCTGAGTTCGATATAATTTATTTCATTTTTTGTATCGGTAATATTTAACTAATAGCAACACTGGGCTCTAGAAAAATGCGGTAAATCTTGTACCTGTCGAAAAAAAATGAAAGGTTATGCTATTTTAAAGAATTGTTTGATGATAATGTATGTGTTATTGTATTGTGAATTTGTTTAAATTGTCTTCAGGTTCCAGTGGTAGCTCAAAGGATGAACGATTCTTAATCGTGAACCAAGACGGAGTGTTTGTCCAAAGAGGTTTTGAGATGGCCGTGCAGGCCAAAAAAGATCATACTTCTGCATTCAAGAAAGAGTATGGACCCAAAGGTAATTTAGTTTTTATTCATGTACATTTAGTGATTTGTAAAATATCTCAGACAACATTATGTGTATTATCCAAATAGGTAAATCGGCAGATAAGAAATGATAATGAACATGAACATGCTGTTTGTTTCATTTTTCACTTGTTAGATTTATCGCTATCACAGAGTGTACAGACAACTCTTTTCACTTCTCTGGATCATCTTTATTTAGTTACCCGCAAGGTATTGTTTCTTATTTTTATATCTCTTTAACAAGTCATAATCAGTTTGTTAATATAATTATTTATAAAGGTGGCGTCTGACTTGACCATTCACTCGTGAATATTTACCCGAATATTCGCTCATCTCCAGCAATGTTCATGGTGCCAGAATATTCATAGTGAATATTCACCTCGGCCCGCTCGGCTGTGCTCCACACTCCGACTCGAAATGGCGGATGGTGAAGTTGTGTGTGCTGCATTCCTTCTAATCCGATGCTGCTATTTAAAAAAGAAAAGAAAACGTGTTTGGGTTACAAAAATGAAAAATGAGAAAATACGTTTTTTATATACTTACACCAATAAACGCATTTCTGGGCGGGATGCACTTGTGACGATGTTCAGTGCAGCGACTGACATTTTTTGCCGAATGGTGAACATTTACAAAGGGATTCGCTAAAACACCGACATCCACTCAGAGCGCGATTGGCTCGACTCGCTGTATTGACATGGCGAATAATCGTGTTCACAACGAGCGAATGCTCAAAACAGTCACCACTATAAGATGATTTTTTTAATTGCTGGGCACAAGGAATCACCTGACTCACAACCAGGAGCAGACAATGTGGGTCGCCTTCATCAGCCATTTGCAGAAGCATAATCTACTACCAGTTGTATCTTTCATACTCTCCAGAAAGCTTTACTTTTACTTTTTAATCAATGAAGAAGATAATATTAACATAACCTAAATGAAACAAGAAATGGAAAAAAAAAAACAGAAAATAAAAAGATATCCGTCGCATCTGGAACTCGAACACAGGACCTCTATATTATTTCCGGGACAACCGCTTTACCAACTTAGCTTATGAGACCAGTTCAACTTATGTCATCTTCATCGATATCATATTTCAAATCCAATACTTTGTCAATATTTTCCTCTGTTTTTTGATCCCATATTTATTTATGTTTTTATTTTCTGTTGTGTTTTTTCGGTTTCATGTTTCATTTAAGTTATGTTAATATTATCTTTTTCAGTGATTAAATATTACAATGAGGTTTTTAAACTTCAATAAAATAATTAAACATTAAAAAAATTACTTTTACTTTGTTTAAGAGAGTTTCAATTGCTATTTTTTCTTGAAATGTGTCTGGTTTTGCTCATTCTTGATGGTGCTGATCCTCAATACATATTATTTTTTATTGTTGACGAATGTCCAATTTGGTTGATTAACCCCTTGAAAGTGCGGATTTTCAGCTAAGAGATAGCAAAAAACCAGAGCGTTTGCCGCACTATACGTCAGCTGGGTGTAATTTCGTAATTACCCACTTGTTTTTTTGCAAAATGATGCTTATATAAATCGTACCATCTTAATGTGTTAATGGTTTTATAAAAATTGTATGTATATATCATATGTAGTTTCCCCAGAATACCTTCATATATTTAGAGAAATGTTACAAAAAAAAGATAAATATGTATGAAAATATTTTTGAAGTTTTACTATATTTTCCATCAAGTTAAATAAGTGCCCTTCACAATAAAAATTAAAATACAAGATTTTCCTGTAAATAAGTACGGTAAAATGACTGTATGTTGTAGCCCGTAATGACATTAGGCCCAATCATCCCAATGAAAGCGGCCAGAAGAGCCAAGACCGAAAAAAGCACGCCAAGTTCGATCAAATGTGAAGGTTTTGCTCACTATTTTCTTTTTCTTCGATTATAATGGCGTGGTGCATCACGAGTTCTTGCCAACAGGTCGTACGGTTAATAAGGAATACTACAAGGAAGTTATGCAACGTTTGCGTGAAGCAATGTGGCTCAAACGATCGGATTTGTGGAAAAACAAATCATGGATTTTGCATCACGATAATGCACCAGCTCACACATCAATGCTTGTTTGTAATTTTTGGCCAAAAACAACACCGTAATCATGCCTCAACCACCGTATTCACCAGATTTGGCTCCCTGCGACTTTTTCCTATTCCCAAAACTGATGAGACCAATGAAAGGAAAGCGTTTTGCCACAATTGATGAGATAAAGTCAGAATCGAAGAACGAGCTGATGGCCATACTGAAAAGCGCATTCCAGAAGTGCTTCGAGGATTGGAAGAAGCGCTGGCATAAGTGCATTATATCTGAGGGGAATTACTTTGAAGGGGAGAAAATGGATATTGATGAATAAATAAATACTTTTTGAAAAATTCAAAATTCACCTTTTCTTTTGAACACACCTCGTATGTCTGTGTGCGTTGATAAACGAGTAGTGCGGTAGTCAGCGAGTAGGATACGGGGTTTCGCTCACTGTGCCACGATGTCCAGTCATCAGTAGTAGTCAGCGGTCTGCCGGCTGTAATGGATGAATCATGCGTTTTATTCATGGCTCATGTTTTTTCCTCCTTTTCACAACTTTTATACAATATTTTACTAGTGTACATGTATGTAATATTAACAAATTGATTTACATAAGTAATAAATGTAAAAAATTATACAACTTACAAATTCTACATGTGTACCCTGCACACTGAGTGTACATCACCGGAGCTCGAGGAATTTGGTAGGATCTTAAGAAAGGGGTTAATATAAACTAAATTGTACTCTTGATAAAAAAAATTGATTTCAACTTTTAAGGTAATGTTTTAAAATTTTCTTGTTTGAATTTACTGCAAAATCAATCCATTGTTTTCGAAACTATGCGATTAAACTACAAATTTCTATATTTATTCACCCAAAGTAAATAATTATAATTATCAGCTTGAACTGCGTTGAAGTGTAAAAAGTCTAGTGATAATGTCATTAAAATAAATGACAGAAACAAACAAAAAAATATTTCAGTTCTGGATTTCAATTCTAAACTACATTTTTGGATGTACATACGAGTATAAGAGTATAGAGCATAACACATGATATAAAATAAATGCTTATTCTTTACAGATCCTAAGAATGCAGTCTCTATTAGCATGTCGAATTGAGTTCACCATAGCAGAATTTTACCCATTCTCAAGGAAATAGTTGAAATGCTGTTCCAAACAGGACTGGTATGTAAAAAATAACTTTTCTTCAGTGTCTTAATTTCTGGCCCTGAGGGAAATTATTTCCCCCAAGGCCTATATCATCTTTGGGGATGCTGTGTGGAGGGTCTTTTAGAGGATAGGAAGGAGTGAACCTGCGAATCTATCAAACGGACCGCTCGTTTCTGCACAGAGTCAAGAGTTTTTTTCAGATATTTTGAGGCTCCCGACCAGAGGTTGCTGCCAAATTCTACAGTGGGGCGCACTTGCGATTTGTACAGGGTTAGCAATTGTGTACTATTAAAGTATATGCAGGCTCTGTACAATACGTCCAGCTTCTGAGTGACTAACTTTACTCTGGCTTCGATGGAGCCCCCATACCTGAGCTGGTCACTTAAGGTTACACCAACCATATCTTCTTATGCATCTTCACCTTGTATATGCCAACCTGCACCGTAGATCACTTTGAGGAGTACGTCAATTGTCTCGCCACTTTACAAGCAATTATTGACGAATAGGATTACACCAATTCCATCATCATCGGAGACTTTAATGCAAATCCCGACTCACTCTTCGGAATAGAACTGAAATATTTCTGTCAAGAATATGAGTATGTATGTGCCGATACCGAATTATTACCAGAAGACTCCTATACATATATAAGTGACGCGCATCACACCACCAGGTGGCTTGATCACTGTCTAGTGACGAAAAATATCTTCAAGCAGGTTCTAGATATGAAAATATACTACGACGTGGACTGGACTGATCATCGGCCTCTCGAGCTGATCCTACAGACAGACGGAATACCAACAACCGAAATATATACATGTATGAAAACCGACCCAGCAAAATGGAATCCTAAAAATGCACGCGATATCCAAAGGTATAATATAAATTCACAAGTATTTCTACAAAAAATACAACAAGATCTAATATGGTACGAGGGAAGTGGCAACCCTGGAAGTGCGAACATTGATGCTCTATACACACATATAGTGGACGCACTTCGAAATGCGGCGATCTCAGCATTTAGCAGTCGTAAACATAATTCACCACAATACAAACAAATATGCGGATGGAACGATTTTGTTGCACAAAAATATGCAGAATCTAGACATGCAATGATGATTTGGATTGAGAATGGCAGACCTCACGCAGGCCCCATCGCGGAAGAAAGAAAGTTAAAGCGTGCAGCTTTCAAACTAGCCCTGAAAAAATGTCATAGAGAATCACAAAAAATTCAGATGGAGAAAATAGCTAGAGATTTAGAGAATCGTGACTTCAAACAGTTTTGGAATAAGTCGAATAAACAATGCAACATACGGTGTAAAATTCCAAGCAACATAAATGGAGAAATGAACGCTAAATCAATCGCAAACATTTTCGCAGAACATTTCTCAACCACTACTCTGACCTCTCCGATCTCCCCAAGTGAATCACCATCTAGTCATTTCACAAATGAAGACAGCACCATCTCAATCACAGTAGACATGATTAACACCGCCATGAGATACATGAAAACTGGGAAGTCAGCAGGCCATGACGGACTGAGTTTTGAACACGTTAAACACGCAGTAGGACCAATTTTACAGCTGCTGGCGAGGCTATTTACTGATATTTTGAAGAATGGATACTTACCAAATAATATGACAAGAACTATAATAACACAAATAAATCAATAATAAATCAATGATAAATAATCTCAAATCTAAATCGTCGGACTCAACCGCCCAGGACAGCTATAGACCGATCTCAATTGCTACTACCGTCGCAAGATTATTCAAACGTTTACTACTGGATCGAGTCGGACCCAGCATGGAAACTAATGACAACCAAATGGGTTTCAAAAAGCAGGCCTCTACCGATGCAGCCATATTTACAGTGAAAAGAACACTAGAATACTATAGAAATAAGAAAACCACCTCATACGCATGTTTCCTTGACCTGAGTAAGGCCTTCGACAGGGTTTCTCACCCGCTGTTATGGGCTAAACTCAGGGATAGAGGCATATCATCGGAGGTGATACACATCCTCGACTTGTGGCACAGACAGCAGGAAAACCTAGTAAGGTGGAAAGATGGTCTTTCCGAACCTTTCCTCCTAAAGAGCGGCGTCAGACAGGGTGGATGCATGTCCCCGATATTGTTCAACCTTTACATGGACGAACTAACTGAAAGGCTAAACAATGCAAGGGTAGGCTGCCACATCGGAGGACAGTGTCTGAACAACATCAGTTATGCGGACGACATGGTACTAATGGCACCGTCTATAAGAGGGCTGCGCATTCTCCTGAAGATCTGCGAAGAGTTTGCTAAAGAAACAAACATGTCTTATAACCCCAATAAAACAGCTCTGTTGGTCATAAGATATAGACAAGGCCCGACTAGTATTCCTGCAGCTACCCTGAACGGTGTGATCTTGAAGGTGACTGAAGAAACCAAATACCTAGTACATATAATCACCAGTACTCTGATGGATGATGATGACATTGATAGGCAAAGACGAGCTCTCAGCGTAAAATCGAATATGCTCAGTAGAAGATTTCGTCTTTGTAGTACCGCTGTGAAAAGGACTCTCTTTCTTGCCTTCTGCGCAACGTTGTACACCTGCGAACTCTGGGCAAACTACAAAAAGAGTAGTATGGAAAGACTTTGTGTACAGTATAATAACGCCTTCCGCATAATGTTTGGCCTCCCCAGATACTGCAGCGCTTCCAGTATGTTCACGGAGGGGCGAGTTTCCGGTTTTGCAGCCCTTATAAGATCCAGGGTGGCTGGAATGAGGGAAAGAATAAACAGCTCCAGGAATATCCTCATCATGGAAGCCCGCCTCAGTCCAGCCTCCAGCATCGACGCATACTGGAGAAATATATTGTCCCCTCATAATATAAATGCCGCAGCATCTTAAAGGATTTTCATATACTTATTTAGTTAAATTCTTTTTTTTTTTTTAAATCTTTATTTTATGTTAATTTTTGTTTTATATGTGATGTATCACCTTACTACTGTCTCTCTTGTACATATTTTGTATATATATATATATATTTTTATAACTATTGCATGTATATTTTATATGGAATGTGTGGGACTGCACTAACCTCCCCACATACTGGAATAAACATTTATTATTATTATATATCAATGGAGGGCTTGTTGGGAAGATTGCTTCCGTTAAAGGAGACTAGATTGTCATTTCGATGCCTTTTAGACATAATCAGACATCATTGGGTCTTTGAAACATTAAATTCCACGAGGTTATTCTTACCCCAAGAGGAAACCCTCTCGAGGTAACTGTCCATTCTCTGCTTCAAAGCCCTCCGAGCCGTTGGAGCTTATTGTCATTCAGCCAGTCAACGGCATCGGAAGTCATTTTTTGGTCCAGCATAGGTGTGCCTCTGGGGAACTGGTGAAGTCAACATTCTAGTATGATGTGTTCTGTTGTTTGCATTTAACTAACTTACTATTTCTTTTAGGTCAAAATCCTCTTTGCAACGGAGACGTTTGCCATGGGAGTTAACATGCCGGCTAGGATGGTGGTTTTCGATTCGGTTTCTAAATTCGACGGACTGGAAATGCGAGCGCTGTTGCCCGCAGAATACATTCAGATGGCCGGTCGTGCTGGAAGAAGAGGTAAGAATGTTGTTTAACCTTTGTGACCGCTTAGCAAGTGTTATTGCACTACATATGTGTGGCACTGCTCGTTGCAGCATTCAGTTATAATACTAGATAATATTCAAGTAAAAGTCCTATCCATGTTTACATTTACTTGATACATAAATATATGTACATATAAATAATGAATGATTAGATGGCCGCCATTTGAATTTTTCATTGGTATAATTTTGAATTGATTTCTACCAGTGAACTAAACATTCTACCGTACCTTAACAAGGTTTACTTTGCAGCCGACTATAGGAAGAACTAACGAACGAAAAAACTATTTCTTTTTTAAATCCATAGATTTTGTTGTATCCACAAAATTTTGTCTAGCGATGCCACCGGCTGTAAAGTTAACCATGTAAAGTTGATTTTTTTTTTATTTCATATAAAATTATGATTTGGGAAAGGTTGTTTCTTGGAAGATATTCCTCAATATTTGAATGTGTAATAAATGTAAGGAAGGGAGATTCTTTGACTGAATTCGTGCAGGGAGAATAATAATAATAATAATAATTGGATGATTTGTATAGCGCCATTTTAGTGAAAAATCACCTCAAGGGCGCTGTACAAATATTTCTTAACTAAGTATGTACAAACAGATACAGAAAAACATACTTACCTACAGCTGGCAGGTCGCTTCAAATGAACACAGTTTTATTAGAAAATTTATTTATAGAGATGATAGTTTTACATGGTTATTTGTTGCTCCTTTTCTATTGATGTTACATTTATTAGAAGATTGGTGGCACAAAAGAGTTGGTATTTATTGAAATACTTATAATTTTTAGGACTGGAAAGTATTCATAAAATGAATTTTAGGCATTTGCGCACCGATGCGTGAATTTTTTTATTTATTTAATGACTTTAGGTAACTACTAACCGGCTAGCCTAGTTAAGCAATTTACAGGTGAATTTCTTCAATTTATGGATACGATTGTCTGAAAAGATGTGTTTTAAGTTTAGTTCTGAATTCTGTTGAGTCTTTGATAATTCTTAAGTCATGCGGCAGTTCATTCCAGGCTTTAGGTCCTGACACTCCGGAAGCACGATCACCGAACTTAGTATTAGGTGTGTGCTTTGGTTCCTTCAACCTGCCGATAGCTGATGACGCTGCTGACCTAAGGGTGGACTGCCGTGAGTTGGTATTTTCGGGAATACACAGTTCTGATAAGTAAGCCGGAGCCATTCCGTTAAGTGACTTAAATACCATCCAGCAGAGCTTGAACTGGATTGTTTTAGGACATTTGAGCCAGTGGAGTTTAGATAGGGAAAACTCTCTGGTTTGAGATTCGTTAGAGATTAGAACATTGCTATACTTTATGGAAAGGAAGTAAAAACTATTAATTAGAAATAAAAAAGGAAAACAGAACAGATAGAGAATATGTGGAATAATTATTTTAATCCGTACACCGCTCAACAAATCAGATTATATATCCACACTTCGCGACTCGATCTTGAAATTTTTAATTTATAACTGTTTTTTCACAAGCAAAATAATTTTTATTTATAATTTTGTATATGTGTGGCTTATCAGTGAACTTATCTTTCGAAATTACAAGCATGTATGTATGTCAGCCGCGGTTAAAGGGTTAATCAATTGAATTGTGTACAAACATGTAACAATATTAAATTATTTAGGTCTTGATGACACCGGTGCTGTCATAATCCTGTGCAAGAAAGATGTCCCCGACAGTCATACCCTCAAAGCCATGATGCAGGGCAAACCTATGAAGTTATCATCGCAGTTCAGAGTCACCTATTCTACAATGCTGAGCTTACTCAGGTAATTATAGAAATTAATAATTCAAACATCCGGAACAAAATGTCTCCAGTCATATGTTTAATGTTTGTTATATTTAATAAAACATTATGTTTGTTGGAGAGGTTATTTATTGATAATCACAGGATGACATTCGAATAGGAAGTTCTTCTCGGAAATGACCACAGACAAAACATAGATATGCATATATAAAATGACCATAGACAAAACATAGATATGCATACGTAACATCTCCCTTTTTGTTATAAAGAAATATTTATTTATACATACATAAATATTTTAACACTTTTTGCTTTTTTTCTTTTCTTTAAATAAATGTATACATTTCAATGTTTTTACTTAGCTTTTACATGAATTACAATAAAAATAAATGACAAAACAGTTTTCCTTAAGACTGAAAACTTACAAATACATGGAATTACTTAACTAAACAGAAAATAATATATATATATATAATCACCTCTTCCCGTAGTATGTTGATCTAGTAAGATTTACATGACCTTTGTTGATCTACCTTTAATACCGTTTATCTTGGCTCCGGTGGAATACATCTGCACGAGTTGGCAACAGTGCCTTAATTATTACCAAGTTTGTCAGTTTGCAACTGACCCCAGTCGGTATGTTCGTCATCAAAATATAACAAATTTGCTCCAGTTTAACGGTTATTTTTTATTCATTTACTCTCCTTTCGTTGCTCCGTTTGATGTATTCTCAGTTTCCAGATACAAGTTGATCTATAAATGAATGTGTATTCAGTTTCTAGATACAAGTTGATCATATATGTTTTATTAATTTATTCTCCTTTCGTTGCTCCGTTTGATGTATACTCAGATTCTAGATACAAGTTGATCTAGAAATTAATATGTATGTAGGTACAACGAAGATTGTAAACATGGGCTGATGCGTGCGGGGAGAGAGGGGGGGGGAGTTCGTCAGACAGAAAGAGAACGCTAACCTACGAATTCTCTGTCTCACAGTCCAGCCGCCGGCGTTGTTCACCGCTGAGCCCTGCTTTTCGGCGGTAGGACATGTTGCTTTTTAAATATCACCTCTAGCGCGCTGACAAAATACAATTAATTTGAGAACAATTTATCTTACTCAAAATGATAAGGTGGTATTATTGTGCATAATTTATTCTGTTAAAAAATATGTGGTTATTGTTTTTAACAATCGTATAAGTTACAAAGGAATAAAAATATTCCGTTCAAAGATGAAAAATTAACTTTATCAACGGAATAATAATATGAAGCTTTCTAATCACAAACATCTCTTTTATTGAGCTAGGTTAGAAATAATATAGTTTTAGTCAAACTGTGTTTTATCGGCGATATCAAAAATTATTTTTGCGCGAAATCTTCTAATGACGAGTAATTGTGCTATTTTCTCATATATTAAAAAAATATTTTATGGTTTAACCCAAGATAATACTAAAAAATATAATTATGTAGTTATAAGAAAAATGTGTTTCCTCCCATCAATCCCATTACTTTTTTTCACTATTATATTGTTTCAAAAGCATTCGCTTGTAAATGGAGAGGAATTTATACTTGTTGGTATATAAATTCCAAATATAAATGAGAATTAGAAAAAAACTTTTTAATTATCTTACGCTGTGAACTTTTAATTGTATTAATTTATATTAATTCTAATTATTAATTGTTTTAAATAATAAAACATTTAATTTCTAATACCGTCCCCTTTATAGAATATTAAAAAATAGAATAATAACAATTTACAACCACCTTACTTTAGAGACAAACTATATTACAAAAAAAAAACAAATCCCAAACACAAAATTGTTTACAGTTACAGTACCTATATATATATATATATAGTAGCTTTGTATATAGTAGCTTAGTAAATAGTGAATTTAAAAAAATGTAGGTACCTAAATTAAGAATATTGAGAGTAGGATATAAAAATTATGTATGCATTAAGTATTGAAAATAAGCAATATGTAAAAATATATAAGTTTATATTAGACCGCATGAAGTGGAACTATTTTAAGTTTAATAAATAAATGTACAGAGATTTCATTGTCTGTTAGATCAGCAAATTTGAATTTCTTCAAGATAATCTTACAGTCAACGACTTGAGCATACGTTCAATATGATTTCTCTTTCTTGATGTTTCTCACTGATGATAACGAAAGAGATGTAACATAAAACGTATATATTTACTGTTCTTTCGTTAGTCAAGTTGAAATGAATGTTTACGGTTTTTTTTCTCTGTCTAACACATTGACAAGTTATTTGAAAGAAGAGTGACATTATCTGGATTCTCTATCTCGCTCGTTACAAGTTGTGGATTGTAGGATTCCCCTAATAATATAAGACAACGCTTTTCAAAAATGCCCAGATATGTGATAAACTCAGAGAATTCAGTAGTTTTGTCGAACTTTATGAGTTTTTTTTTTAATATTTGCATAAATCAACAAAATAACATGATCGTTTTTCACATTTTTATGCATTCCTAGAGATTTTCGGTGAGTTTTCTAGTGAGTTTTGATTTTTAGACCTGTCGAGACTATTGCTTTTTCTTCATCGAGAAATGGATGAAAATGGTATTTAATATTGTGCAGATTATAATCGATTGTGCGTTCTTCAATTCGCGGCAATAAGATGAATACTTTAAATGAGCATACAGGTGATATTTACTTCTATATTGGAAGCTAAATGGAATTGGAATAAGCCGGTTTTTAAAGGTTCACCATATTTTGACATGAATCATTTACGTGAACAATCATGTAAACGATTTATATTTAAAGCTCCCAAAAAGAGTTTTTCTCCATGAAATGGCAATCAAGGTTAATTTTTGCAATTATAGTAGTGGAATGTTGCATGTTTGCAAATATTGCCCTCAATTGAGCTAGATTAGAAATTTTATATTTTTTTATCATGTTCATAAAACTATCAAATAAGCTGTCATCAACGACATCAAACATATCTACATGAAATAAATAATGTTCTAATGAATGACCTAATAATAATTATAGTATTTTCTCTTGCATTCTCTTAAAGAGCCCTTGAGGTGATTTTTCACAAAAGCGGCGCTATACAAATCATCCAATTATTATTATTACTATTATTATCTTATACCCCAGAGATAATATTAAAAATTATAATTACGTAGGTATACGTAAGTTATGTTTCTTAAACTAACTTAATATATACAACTGTGTTAAAAAAATTGAAGATCTGGAAATATTGAAAGGCTGATTAAAGCGTACACTTAGATGGTTTGGGTATGTAGAGTGGATGAAAGAAAAAGGTATTGAAAGTATAATATATGTCGTGAAATTAAATGATAGAAGTAGTTGAGGATGCCCAAGTCATGGCACGAGAATAAAGCAAGAAGTGTGTGCTAAGATCGAGTTATTCGGCGGTTCGTCCTTTCTGCCCACCCCTTTGGGGACACGGTGTGATTGCTAGTTAGATAAACTTAAAACAATCTTATTAGTATGTACTTTATAAAAATCTTTTTATTTAAATTATGTTGTTTTTAGGCTATTATCAACTTGTAATTCTAATCATTACGATTATTCCTGCATTGGAGTTTCCCTTTTTTAATATTTAATACTTTTCTGTAGCCCTAAAATCAAAATTGTGTACAAGATAAAAAAAAAATTTGCTAAAGTTAGTTAAACGATACTTAACAAACTTATATTCATGTGAGCAGCACACGAGGGTCCGCACAACTGCTCCTAACCTTCTGGAGCAAGCGAAACTGTGTCATGCCAAATTGGGGTATGTTGTGAGGCTGATGACAGAGGGGATGAGAAGGAGATGGGTTAGAGGAAGGTGGGGAAGTACCTGGCTATTCAAATCTGGTCACAAAATACGGCATAAGCCATTTCAAGCAATTTTTATACAAAAATCATATATCTTACAGTGCTCAAACAATAAATTTATAATAAATGATTTTTAACAAAAATAACAATTAATTACTATAAATAGCTAAAATCAGCAATTTCCGCCAACAGACAACTAAGTGAGCGGTTAAGTCGGTCGCCAAAATTATTGTTTAGTTACGGTGGTTACAGTTCAAGTCCAACTTGTGCCGATTTTATTAATGTTTTCTTTTTAAATATTTTTTCACAGTTTTAATTATATTATAAAATTTAGTAAAACGGTTTATCGCCAACACTGTTTAATAATAATATTTTTAAATACATTTTTTTTAAATGTATTTTTCCCGGTTTTATTTTTACTATAAATTTTAGTAAAACCGTTTCATCGTTTGAACATTAAATAATGAAAACAAATAACAGCGTACCTAACTAACTTTTATTCTTGTGAGCACCGCTCAAGCAAGTAAGACTATTGTACCCCAAAATTGGGTATTTTGTGAGGCTGATGGTAGAGGGAATGGAAAGAAGATGGGTAGAGGAAAGTGAGGAAGTACCTGGCTATTCAGATCTAGTCACAAAACATGGCAAAATCCATTTAAGCAATTTTATTTGATTAATTTTTGTTATTTCACAATTTAGTCAATTAACACAACATATGCCGTAGTCCCATCGGCTCCAGATTTTTTTTATACATTAAGCCCACACATAGGCAAGGCTTATATCATCTTTGGGGATGCTGTGTGGAAGGTGTTTTTAGGGAAAGGAAGGAAGTTCAGGGCAAGAAAAAGGTATGAGGGGTTGGTGCGATTCTGGGGGTCAGTGCGTCCAGGAGTGATGTATGAATCCATGCAACCCACTGCGGTACAAGGCAATGATGGGTCGAACAGTCTGGCTTGGGAGGCCAAACCTCACCCCATGAACTTGGGCACCCTTGAGAAGTCACCAAACGTAACGAATCACATGGGGTGACCTACAGCAGAGGTGTTGGTTATCCATTAAATGATTCAATTTCCTTAGTTGTAAGCAGTTGGGACTCTTGTGCAGTATGCGTATAGAAAAATCATACAGCATTTCAGACATACTTAATTGTTTAGAGGAACGGCTGCGCGGTCTGTTTCATACAAAATTTAATTTTGGACGTGAGATTTTTTTCATCAAAAAGTATAGTTAATATCTATATTAGAAGTAATTTTTTTGTTTTTTGTTTTACGTTATGAAGTAGAGGCCATTAAAGGAATTGATTATTTGCCATTTTAGAGGCACTTTAACAATTATTTGTGGTCTAGCGGTGATTCAAAAAAAAAGTTTTGCCCCGTGTTCTTAAAATACACTGAAATATAATATTAAAAAAAAAAGTTTAAAATAAGCATTATGGTGGACATTACATTAAATTAAAACCAACCAATTTATGTTGGAACACAAAGTTGCCGTACATGATGTAAAATATCGACCCGAAAAAACGTTTTTTTTAAACATATTGTTTTTATAATTTTATTTACGTAATCATATTTACATAGCAAATATAATAAGTTAAAAAAAAATACAATAAACCCGCTAATAATTTTCTAAGTTGCCTCAAAAATTGTGAAAATCGGTTTTTTCTCATGGCATATTCTTCATAATTTAAAACAAAAATACATAAAATACTTATCATCCGTACTAGATATTTACTAAAACTTTAATTTAAAAAAATACATCATTCAGTTTCGATGGGTATTTTGGCCTTAAATCCAAAATTAAGTTATGTATGAAACAGGCAGCGCAGCCGTTCCTCTTAAGACTTGGAAAAACCTCACCCCCATAAACCTGGACACCCTTGTTAAGTCACCAAAAGTAGCGAACCACTTGGGGTGACCTATGGTAGGGGGGTTGCTCTTCCATTAAATCCAGGACGGCGGTACCTACACCTGCCTCCCAAATTAAATCACCCATGTTGAAGGCAGTTGGGACTCTTGTGCGGTTGGAACTCTTATGCGGTATTCATATACAAAAATCATTTATCATTTCATACATAACCTACTGTTAACACCTGGACAAATCTCACCCCCCATGAACGCGTGCACCCCTGCTAATTCACCAAACTAATCTAACCACTTGGTGAGACCTATGACAGAGGTTTGGTTATCCATTAAATGGTTCCCGGAGCAGCGGTACCTACACCTGCCTCCTAGATCGAATCTACCAGATTGAAAGCAGTTGGGACTCTTGTGCAGTTGGGACTTTTATGCAGTTGGGACTTTTGTGCGGAATTCTCATAGAAAAATCATATATCATTTCATAAAAACTCTACTCTTAAGACGTGCACAAACTTAACCCTCATTAACCCGGGCACCCCTGCTAATTCACCAAACGAATCTAACCACTTGGTGAGACCTATGACAGAGGTGTGGTTATCTATTAAATTCTATATATTTTGGATAATAATCAACCACAACTAAATAATAAATATTATTAAATGTTAAAATATCAACACCTATACGTTCCCAAGGGTAATTTGATATTGGATGTGATATAAGTGACTCCGGTTGATGAGCTGGTTTAAATTTTAGACATATCTGACATTGTTCAATCATATTTTTAATATCTACATTCATATAAGAGTCCCAACTGCTTTCAACCTGGGAAATTCAATTTGAAAGGCGGGTGTAGGTACCGCCGCCCCGGGATTTAATGGATAAGCATCACCTCTACCATAGGTCACCCCAATTGGTTCGCTAAGTTTGGTGACTTAGCAGGGGTGCCCGGGTTCATGGGGGGTTAAGTTTGTGCATGTCTTAAGAGTAGAGTTTGTATGAAATGATATATGATTTTTCTATGAGAATTCCGCACAAAAGTCCCAACTGCACAAGAGTCCCAACTGCTTTCAACCTGGTAGATTCGATCTAGGAGGCAGGTGTTGGTACCGCTGCCCGGGAACCATTTAATAGATAACCACACCTATGACAGAGGTTTTAATAGATAACCACACCTATGACAGAAGTGTGGTTATCTATTAAATGGTTCCCGGGCAGCGGTACCTACACCTGCCTCCTAGATCGAATCTACCAGGTGACCTATGGTAGAGGTGATGCTTATCCATTAAATCCCGGGGCGGCGGTACCTACACCCGCCTTTCAAATTGAATTTCCCAGGTTGAAAGCAGTTGGGACTCTTATACGGTTGGGACTCTTGTGCGATTGGGACTCTTGTGCAGTATTCACATAGAAAAATCATACATCATTTCATAAATACTCTACTGTTAAGACCTGAACAAACCTCACCCGCGAGAATCCGGGCACCCCTGCTAAGTCACTAAATGTAACGAACCACTTGAGGTGACCTATGGCAGAGGTGTTGGTTATCCATTAAATGGTTTCCGGGTGGCGGTGTCTACGCCTGCCTCCGAAATTGAATCTCTCAAATTAGAAGCAGTTGGGATTCTTGTGCGTTATTCGCAAAAAAAATCGTCAAGGTAGTGTTTATCCAATGAATCGTTCCGGGGCGGCGGTACCTATACTCGTTAAGAACCAGTTGATAACAAAGCACTCTGATTGGTTCATTTAAATCGTATCAACAAATGAGCACAGTGAAGAACCACGTGCACGCCTTTGATAAACACAGCGCCCTGATTGGTTCATTCAAATCGAATCAATAAAGGGAAAAAGTGTAAAATGTATATGTGATGGATAAATGGGCGTGGTTTACAGCAAAATCTATGTGACGAAAGTTGATCTTCAATCTCCGACGATTTATTGATTTTTTGACTTTTTTCTTGGCTGTCATAATAATTATTTCCATTTGACTTAATATATCTTAAGTGAATTCTATTTCGTCTGTATGTATTTCCATTCGACGTTTCAATTATGTACGATCTCGGACTTATATTCCACAAATCTTTTACTATTACTGGCTCCCAAGTACTATTTGGTTGTTTTTTAAAAACTACTTCATCCCCAATATTTAACAGTTTTAAATCCTGACTAGCTCTATCTGCATATTTAAATCCTGACTAGCTCTATCTGCATATTTTTTCATTTTGTTTTGACGATTTTCTATTTCTTTTTTGTATTCTTTAAATTTTACTACTTTTGGTTTTAACTGACTTTTTGTTGACGGTAAGTTGCATCGAAGTTGTCTTGACATTAATAATTGTGATGGAGAGCAAAAAGCATACGACCGAGTTGACAGAAAAAAGTTATGGAAGGTGTTGTCCAAGTATGGAGTGAATATAAATCTTATACAGGCAATCGCATCTCTGTACGAGGGAAGCGTTGCATGTGTTAGGGCAAACGGTGATTTTACGGGGTGGTTTGACATCACAAAAGGTGTTAAGCAAGGCTGCGTAATGTCACCGTGGTTATTCAATCTATACATGGATAATTGTATGCAAGAATTGAAAGAGGTGGGCTTGGGTGCAAAAATGAGTAGTCTGCAAGTTGTTGCCTGTTGTATGCTGATGATGCGGTGCTGATTGCTAATAGTATAGAAGATCTACAGTCCCTCGTTTCTAGGATGAACGAAGTATGTATGAAGAATGAGCTAATGATGAATGTAAGTAAGTCTAAAGTCATGGTGTTTGAAAAAGAGAGTACGAACACAGTGTGCAATATAGTTGTGAATGATGAATACTTGGAGCAGGTCGATGAGTTTGTGTATTTGGGAAGTATGCTTACGAGAGATGGAAAGACTGATAGGGATACTGAAAGAAGGGTGAATGCAGGAAACTCCATTAACGGAGGACTGAACGCCGTTGGCGCAAACAAAAAGTTGTCCAAAGAAGCGAAGCTAGCAGTCCACAATGGAGTGCTGATACCAACTCTGATGTATGGCAGCGAGGCATAGAACTGGCAGAGGAAGGATGAAAGTAGACTGAATGCTGTAGAAATGAGATCTCTGAGACGAATGTGGTAAAACCATGTATGATCGAGTGAAAAATGTTGAGATTCTTAAAGAATGCAAGGCTGATGTAAGCGTAGTGAGCAAGATTAAGAAAGGGACGCTTAGATGGTTTGGGCATGTAGAGCGAATGAACGAAGAAAGGAGTGTAAGGAGAATATATGACGCGAATGTGAATGGAAGAAGAAGCCGGGACGCCTGAGGAAGACATGGCACGATCAAGTGAATCAAATACTCGAGTCGGGCCATGTCAGAAGTCGGAATAACAGAAGAGAATGTATGAGGCGTTGTATGAATGTGAATGAAGCAAGAAGTGTATTCCAAGATCGAGTTGTTTGGCGGTCCGTCCTCTTTGCCTACCCCTGCGGAGAAACGGCGTGATGGTTAGTTAGTTAGTTAGAGAGGGTAAATTTTCTTTCGGTGTTGTACGATAATGTAATAATGCTAAATATGGATCTGTTTTATCTTCCTGAAATTTCCTTAGTATATTTTTTACAATTTTTACCGAACTTTCTGCTTGTCCATTCGACTGTGGATGATATGGACTTGTCGTTTTATGATAAATATCCCATTCAAACATAAATGACTTAAACGTAACTGAATTGAATGGTGGACCTCCATCACTGACTAATTCTAATGGTATTCCATGTCAACTACAAATTGATTTTAAATTATCTACTACTTTATCTGCTGTATAATGTTTATTCATGTTAGCTATTTCTATATATTTTGGATAATAATCAACCACAACTAAATAATAAATATTATTAAATGTTAAAATATCAACACCTATACGTTCCCAGGGGTAATTTGATATTGGATGTGATATAAGTGACTCCGGTTGATTAGCTGGTTTAAATTTTAGACATATCTGACATTGTTCAATCATATTTTTAATATCTACATTCATATTTGGCCAATATAGAAAATTTCTAACTAATTTCTTTGTTTTTATAATCCCTTGATGCCCTTCATGCATTTTCTTTAATATTTCTGGTATCATGACTTTTGGAATAATTAAAGAATGTCCTTTAAAAACTAAATCTTGGCACACATTTATTTCTGATTGTATATTCCAATATTGTTTTAGCAGAGAATTTATTTTATTTTTAGATGTCGGCCACCCTGAAAAATAATAATTTTTTAAAATGTTTAAAGCTATATCCTCACCCCACTAGTTGCTTTTTTTAATCTGTTCTAATTTGTGGGGTGTTACTGCCATATTGTTAACTATAGTGTTTACATGTAAATGAATATCATTCTCAAAAGTTAACGTTTCTGTATCTGGCAGTGCTGACCGTGATAATGTATCTGCTATGTATAAATGTTTCCCTGGAATGTAGTCTACAATAAGATCATACTTATGTAAATCTAGCATCATCCTTTGTAATCTGGCTGGTATGTCATACAAAGATTTTTTAAATAAAGTTAAGTGGTTTATGATCAGTTTGCACATATTCGGTTTGACCATATAAATATTGATGAAATTTATGACATCCACATACTATTGCATATAATTCTTTCTCAATTTGTGCATATCTAATTAGTGGTGATGTGAGCGTTTTTGAAGCATACGCTATTGGTCTTTTGTCTTGCATAATGACCATCCCTACTGCTGATTTTGAGGAGTCGACTGATAATGTAATAGGTTTGTTTTGATCATAGTGACTTAAAATTGGTTCTGCACTAATTATATTTTTCAAATCGTTGAAAGACTTTTCATAATTTTCGTCCCACTTAAATTCTATATTTTTCTTTAATAATTGTCTTAGTAAATGAGTTTTTTCTGACATGTTTTTGATAAAATGACTCAAATAATTGACCATTCCTAAGAATCTTTGCAATTCTTTTTTATCCCGTGGCGACTTCATTTCCTTAATAGCCTCCGATAATTCCTCCTTAATTGACGGCCTCCATGGTCGAGGGGTAAGGCTCTCGACTACGAATCCGAAGGTCGCGGGTTCAAATCCCGGCGTGCGCAAGTAATTTTTATTTAATTAATTTGTGTTGTTTCACAATTAATTCATTTAAAAATAATATATAGTATATTTGCACACGTTCCAGAGTGGAAGATACTC
>JAHDVE020003071.1:0-64452 GCA_022606495.2 Halesus radiatus | reverse complement strand
TTAGAAATAAGAAAAAGTGTTAATAGCGAATTAAATTTAATAAATAATCAAATATTTTTTAAAAATAGCTATCTCTTAAATTTATTTTCATATTAATATTAATAATGATAAATTTTATTTATATTTCTAATTTAAATGTATTATTCAATGTTTTATAATTATTTTGTCGTTAACATTTTTAATCTGTTACTTACCTACTTTAATTCATTATTGTTTATGCTCATATTTTGTATATTCTTAAATTATTGTTTTAAATTTTATATCATTTTTCTATACTTGAAATTATTTTTTAGTATTCATTTATTCCTGAAGATGATAGCATTGCTATCGAAACATGTCGAAATATTAATATATTTTAAGTAAAGTGGTATATACAAAGTGTATTTTCAATTTATATAATTAATAATGATGCCACAAAATTACAAAGCATTTGAAGAAATTATAAAAGATATATATTCCCTTGTTTTCCGCGTATAGATTTGAAGAATACAACATCAAAAGAATCGACTGAAAAAGTCGGCTCGTGTGAATGTCTTGTTTTATTTCCACTGAAAGCTCTTAACCTGTATAATACATGTATTGTGCGTATTCAGTTGGGAGATGTGAATTCTGCCGTATTCGACGCCCGCGGGGAGTAATATTGCGTTTGCCGGTGTTACTTACGAAATAATACATTCGCATTCCGCGAAACCTTTAAAAAATACGTCTAAATCGAAAAGAGTCCTTTCTTGTATGATAATTTTGTATGTATCGACGTTTCGCCATCTGCAGAATGTTTTTTCGTGATGAATAGACACCACAAAATGACACATAGAATTGTTAAAAAATTTAATATTTTCGCTGTCATTGAATTTGATTGATTGAATTGTCAAGAATAAAATAAATACAATGAAAAAAAATGTGTCAAGAATACAAAAGAACATTCTTATTAATAAATGAAATTGTATGGGAATATTTCGCCCGATTACACTCACAAAAGTTTTTTTTTTTTAAATTTAATATTGATTTGACAAAATATTTTTCATTTGACATTTTATTTTTATTTTTCTACTCTTACTGTATAAGGTGTTATATTAAAAAGCACTTGTAAATGTAAAGTAGATTTATTGACTATCTCAGTTGAGACCGGTTTGACAAGTGATTGCTCTGACAAGTGACTCCCAGAGGTTATGTATACATAGACAAACCCCTACAAATGATCCATAGAGTATATTAGTACATTATTATACCAACACTTTTACATTATCCATGTGTGCAGTAAAACTCTCTTCGGAAAGACGTATGCTCGAATGGAACAGTTGCATACCCAATTTACGTAGCGAAGCTAGCCGGTTAGCACCTTCCTAAAGTCACAAAATTTGAAACTTTTCATAGTCCGCGACATTGTAAATAACTATAATATTTGTAAATGTTAATAATTATTATCGAAAATTTCAGTTAAACCTTGCAGATTTTTTAAAACTTTTTTCGGTTACTTAAAAAAATCGTTCTTCAGTCCTATTTTCAAACAAAATATTTTAAATAAACATCATCTCTTCTTTTACCGATAACCTTCAAATAAATATAATATCAAAGGCAAATAAGATTTAAACAACTGCATAAACTAAATAACTGCAATATCATACAATGTGCAATGTTTTCTAATATTGTATCCTGTGAAAAACATATCTTCTCAAGCTAAAACTTTTTAATACAACGTATTAATTTGAAGTGGCCTGCCAGGTAAGTATGTTTCTGTATCTGTTTCTACACAATAAGATAAATTCTAGCAACTCATATTTGTACAGCGCTCTTGAGGTGATTTTTCACAAAAACGGCGCCGTACTTAATTAATTAATTAATTATTATTATTACTATTATTTTTTTGTACTGTTTTTATATTATCTCTATGATATTTTCGGAAGTACCCTTCCTTTGTCAGAACAATATTAAAGCTAACATAAGGATTATAAGCCATGGAATTGGCAGAAGAAGGATTAAAGTTAATGAGATCTCTGAGGCGAATATGTGGTAAAACTATGTATGATCGTGTAAAAATATTGAGATTCGTAAATAATGCGAGGCTGATGTAGTCGTAATGAGTAAGATTGAGAAAGGGACGCTTAGACGGTTTGGGCATGTAAAGCGAATGAACGAAGAAAGGAGTGTAAGAAGAATATATATGACGCGAACGTGAATGGAAGTAAATGCCGAGGACGGCCGAGGGAGACATGACACGATCAAGTGAATGAAATACTTGAGTCGGGCCATGTCAGAAGTCGGAATAATAGAAGGGAATGTATGAGACGATGTATGATTGTGAACGAAGCAAGAAGTGTATGCCAAGATTGAGTTGTTTGGCGGTCCGTCCATTCTGCCTACCCTTGTGGAGAAACGGCGTGATGGTTAGTTAGTTTTTTTAAGTTTTAAGATATAATATAATGACAGACATACATGCATATTTGGGTGTTGGAGTGGGAGGCGACCAAAGGGGAAAAGTAATTAGGGGTTTATTGAGAGGAACAGAGCGGTTCACTGGAAAAATATTTAGAATAGGACAATAAGATAAAAATAATTTGCTTATTAAATATACTAGACATTTAGGTATTTAAATTTAAAGTGCTTCTAAACTATCTAATTTTTTGCCTATATTATTACGATAAAAATTTTAAACCTCCATCTTTATTGAAAATATAATCTTCGATTTTGAGTTATAGAAAAAGTGAATAGATGTCCCATATAAAAAAAATGAGTAGGTATATCCGAGACACTATCTACACTGCAATTATATTCGGGTAGAATTTTGTAATCATCATAAATATAGGAGCCAATAATATGGAATTTAATGGAGGATAATATTAACAAGTCATGAATTTGTGGTATGATATCGATGAAGACAGCGTAAAGTGAGCTGGTTCTATTAGCTCAGTTGGTAGAGCGGTTGTCGTGGTAAGACAGAGGTCCTGGGTTCGATTCCCAGATGCGATTGATACCTTTTTTATTTTCTGTTTTTTTTTCGGTTTCGTGTTTCATTTAGAATATTGTCAATGTTATCTTCTTCAATGATTAAAAAATACAATCGGTTGAAATAACACGATTCGCAAACCACTAATGCAATATATTAAATTGAAGTGGCTTAAAACAAAATGTAACTTTGCCCAAATGATAAAAAAACATAATGTAACTTTGCCCAAATGAAAAAAAGGTAACTTTGCCCAAATGATAAAAAAACAAAATGTAACTTTGCCCAAATGAAAAAAAAAACCCCTAGGTCTATTTAGAATGCCTACGAGATATCCGGATTTGAATATAGCGTTTTTTTTCTCTAAAAGCGGATTGCAGGATTTGAAATTCAGTGGTGACGTCATTTCCCGCTAAAATGTCACATTGCCCAAATGAAAAAACACCGGCTAGGTCTATTTAGAATGCCTACGAGATTTGAATACGGCGATTTTTTTTTCTAATCCTAAGCGGATTGCAGGATTTGAAATTCAGTGGTGACGTCATTTCCGTTTACGTCTATTTTATATTAGAATTATGGCAAGCCACAAAGTAAAAAAAAAAACATTTTAAGACTATGCAATTTGTTCATGTTCGTTTATCCTTATTTGATATTCTTTTTTTTAATGAATACCGCACGAGAGTCCCAACTACTCCAAACCGTCTGGAGCCAGTGAGACCATGGCATTCACAATTGGAAAATTTTGTGAGGCTGAATGTATTGGGGAGGAGAAGGAGAAGGGAAGAGAAACGTAGGGAAATACCTGGCTATTCAGATCTGGTCACCAAACACGGCTAAAAGTCATTTCAAGCTACGTTTTAATTCTGAATGGTGGTCTTTCACCAGGGCGATACTGAGAGTATCTTCCACTCCGATATGTTTGCATATTATAATATATTTAGTTGTGATAACAGTTAGTGTTACATTATAATGCTTTCTATTCATAATAGAAAGCAAACAATTGAATGAATTGTATGTAGGCATTTATCTCTAATCTCATTTCTGATAATCCGATAACAATGTAAAATTATTTATTTATTCAAGCCCTAATGGGCTTTTATGTGAAAATTATATAATACAGTTAAGAATTTATTGTAGTAACAATGGTCTGAGCAATCCCATATTATTGATTTATTAAATACATTGCGAAGCCTAACGCATGAACGCATGTGAAACTACAACAACAAAAAACTTCTTTAAAATTAAAATAAAATTGGCAAGTTAAAGATGTAATCAGTGTAAAACATGAAATGAAACCTAAAATGTTAAATAAATATATATATTTTTTTTAATCATCGAAGATAATATTAACAAAATCTTAAATAGAAACACGAACCGAAAAGAAACAAAAAATAAAAAAGATAGCGGTGGCAGCAGAGATATAAAATTAAATAATTTTTAAAAATTAAAAAAAAGTAAAATAAATAAATATGGCAATTAATTAAGGATGATATTGACGGTTTTAACAAGTCGAAGTATGACACGAATAAAAATAATGGGATGAATTAGTTTAGCCATAGCTTAGTTGGCATAGAGCACAGGTCCCTGATTGACAATGAGGTCCTGGATTTGAATCCCAGCTGCAACCGTTATCTTGTTCTTTTCTGTGTCTTTTTCGGTTTCTGGTTTCGATTTAATTAATTTGTGTTGTATCATAATTAATTCATTTAAAAATAATATATAGTATCGCCCTGGTGAAAGACCACCATTCAGAATTGAAACGTTACTTGAAATGGCTTTTAGCCGTGTTTGGTGACCAGATCTGAATAGCCAGATATTCCCCTTTTCCTCACCTTCCTCTCTACCTTCTCCTTCCCCTCCCCAATACCTTCAGCCTCACAACATTCCCCAATTGGGATTGCCATAGTCTCACTGGCTCCAGACGGTTGGGAGCAGTTTGGGACTCTTGTGCGGTATTTATATTAAAAAAGGGTATATTATGAGGCTGAAGGTATTAAGGAGATGAAGGAGATGGGGAAGAGGAAGGTGGGGAAGTTTATTGAAATATTTACAGAAAATAATGGAAAATCAGTGCTTTTTATTATTTTAGTTTGATTGACATTTAAAAGCTCTATAGCTCACTATGGAAATTATTTTGCAAATTAAAAGAACCCAAAAAATTCTTACACAACAAGCTGTGCAAATTTCGTGACACCAGAACTCACCGTTCGAAAGTGTTTAATGGTTTTAATAAACAGATTTTCTGCTTAATGCTTTGCTTACATTTGTACATGTACGTAACTCATAAATTTAACAACATGATGGTATTCCATTTAATATGAACTTTTCAACCGGGAGAGTTCACCGCAGAATAAAGTCGCCCAACAAAGTTTAGATTGATTATTTGTTTTTATTATAAATTTTACTTTTCAAACTCGTTCCGCGAGTTCATTATATTTATTGGAAAATCGGGAAAAGTCCCCCGTTGAAGTTGGGAAACAGGATGTTGGGTCATTATCGGCTTCAGGTGAGTTTGGCAATCAATGAAATCATTTCGAGATGTGTTTTTAACCACTTCAGACCCGAATTAAAACTAGCACTGATGAAACATATTTCACCTTTGATAATATTTGGTGTTTTTTATAATAGTTTTTTTTTTTCAATACTTTCGTAATTATTGCTTCGTTCATTTGAAAAAGCATTAGGTCTCAAAGGATACGTAGTACTTAATATGGAAAATCTTAACTGAATACTAAAAAAAAACTAAAATAGGTAAACACAGAAAAAAATCAATAAAAACATACCTTCAAAAATACTATTTAACCGGTCCTTGCCGGTACTGTCCACTGATTTTATATCTGTAATTATTTCAATAGCTCTTTAAATACACTAAGCACCGAGTTCATATTTTAAGTGTTCCTTAGCAATACATTTACGTAATTTAAAAAATAATTAAAATATATTAATATTCATCGAAAGCAGCGGAAAAAAACATTTTGTCGATAAATCGGGAAAACGTTAGCAAGTAGGATGTACATGTCGGCGCGCGTTGATAACTTATCGAGTGGTAGGGTAGTGAGCGAGAAGGGCACGTGGTTTCGCTCACCGTGCCATGATGCACCGTAGCCAGTAGTAATGGACGTCCATTACTATATTTTTGTTAATATGCTAAGTACAGAGTTTATACTTTAGGTGTTCCTTGACAATACATTTATGTATTTGATTGAATAATTGCAATATATAAGTATTTATCGAACACAATAGAAAAAAACGTTTTGTCAAAAAATCGAAAATGAATTAATCAATCCCTATTAGCATCGTAAGGGAAAGGGTTAACCAAAAACGCTACTTGTAAAAATATAAATATGGCTATATATGATATATATGGAAATCCAATGAAAAAATGGCGCGTAAAGTCCACCAATTGGAAAACGAAAACCGCCATATTCGCTATCGCTAGGGAGGAAAACATTCTGAATACCTAGTATGTATTTATAAAAAGTACGATCCATAAGTATTAATGACACTTAAACGGCAATTCGAAGACGTTTGGGAAGCAAGGACATACAGAATATTACAATATAAACTTAATTTCTGTATAATTTGGTACTTTCGCTTAGCACGGCGATCCTTCAGCGAGATATAGCCAAACTACCTCAACCCAGGCCAGAACACAAGTCGTCCTCTTGTTTATAAAATCATCTTATATACATTGTATAATAGGAAGTGGTGATTTGAGGTCACCCACTACTTTCCCACCCCGGTATAAGTAACTGATTGTTACTTATTCAGGGTGCACGTCACGGACTGTATTTTAAAAAAAATTAAACATATATGTATAATTTTTAAAAGCCTCTAAACCCTCAAGTTTCCCTGCACAGCTTTCGCATAGAAGGAAGTTAGTCACCAATGTACAATGTACTGATGATGACAAAATATAGCCGTTAGCGGCTCATTCTGTCGGTAACTTGAGTAATCTAAGATGGAGTGCGGGAGTGCACCAACAAGCCTTTGAATAAACAAATAAGAAACACAAAAAAATGCATTCAGAACAGACCGTAGCCATGAAATAGCGGCATTACCTCCAGAGTAGTGCAAAGTGACTTCCTGCTTTCGACACTCTTCCCAATGAAGCATTGCACCAGTCACCCGGAGTATACCTGAAGAAGAGTATATCTGGAGGTGGGGTTAAAAACACCTAAAGACCCCAGGGATACAGGAAGTGGTCAGTTAAAAATTGTCCAAAGAAGCGAATAATAACAAGATGGTCATTTTTTCTATATCGCCGCTTAGTTACTAACCTCACCTCAATTGCCTTTTTCATTTTATTGTTTTTAAATAGATATATTTGTATAATTGCTTTCTGAACTCAAATTAAATGGAAGATCATTCCAAGAATATTGACCCAGCAGAATGAATGCTCTGTCCCTAAATTTAGCAGCATTCGTACGAGAGGGTTCAATCAGTCTGTTCGGCGCATCAGACTTAGACGAACTGTGCGTGAGTTGCTTCTGAATAAGATTGTGCCTCACGCAGAGATCATCCCAGTATGATGGTCTCAGCCCGTTCAGTGTTTTAGATGTGAGTAGCTAGTAGTCCGCAATGAAATACTGACACCAACCTTAATGTATGGCAGTGAGACATGAAACTAGCAGAGGAATAGCTTTATCATGATGAGTTTGTCTCTTAATATGTTTATTTTGATGAAATTTTTTTATATTTATAGACTTAATAACGGCAGTAAAGATAGTCTTTCTGTATCTCCAAAAATGGTGAAGTTATGAGTTATCGAAGAGAACTCCGGTAAAACGAGAGCTCATGTGGTTACACATCACAATTCAGTACAATTCACGGTTCGAATGGCTGTACCGCTGTGATATCTATGACAGCGCCAATTATTTCATAAACTGTGACGTCACATGACTCTCAACATTTTGGAGGCTTATATCTTCAGTACTATTCGATATTTAATTTTTTTTTTAATAAGTTCTGTTGCATACATACATTTATAAATATAATTAATGTTCGTTGTAGGAGATAACCTCATTATGCGTGAGGATCTTATTTAAATAAGAGGCCGACTAAATTCAGTATCCTGGCCTGGGTTGAGGAGGTATTGGATGAAGAGGATTAAAAGTGAATAAAGAACCACCATGCCACGGTAAAGTCTTACATTAAACTTAGCCCGTGATAAATTATAAGAATTATCATTTTAGCATATAAAATGACAATTTGTCAACCCCAAGAATACGCAAGAAACCATTTTAAAATTCTTGTTTTTAAGAAAAGTTCATTTATATTTTTTTGCCACAAAGGTAAATTCGTAAATTCACAGTTTCGTAAGGAAAATAACTCTCACTTTTATAGATATCTCTGGATTCTGAAACTGATATAATACGACACAAAAGCCAAAACTGCCTTGAGTAAGTAGATCTAAGGTTAAACTGACTAATTGAAATTAAATCTAAAGGCGTTGGAGGACGTAGCAGGTGGATAGAAATGGAAGAGTTGGGTCGTTTTAATGATAAATAACAATTGCATGATTTGTTCAGCGTTGTACAAATATTGCTTTCTAGGGTTTATCTCATTACTCGAATGTACAAGCAGACACAGAAACATGTTTACCTGGCAGGTCACTCCAGATCAACACGTTATTTTTAAATGTTTTAGCTTTCTATACTACGAGACTGAGTGCGAGCGGCGAGTGGCGAGGCTTATAACAGTTAGTACGAACCAAATAGCTTCTTTAATATATTTTTCATTTGTAAGTAAAAAAGCAGTAGTCATATGTAGGGCACCTAATATTTATTTAATGAATTTTCGATTTCCATAGTTAATTAATAATATATTTAACAGAAAATCTATTAAAATATATGAATATATTATACCGCTAGGGGCGCTAGTGTCCCATGTTGCCATGTAAATGTATGGAAAATGCAAGAAGCTGCGCGTATTATATATATATATATATATAATAACGTAGAAACATATATATATATATATGTTTCTACGTTATTTGCGTTAACGTAGTAGCATTTTCATTGTTTTGTTCGAGCCCCGTATAGTCAAGATGACAACTGCTCTTCCTCAGAGACTACCAGAAACTACATTACTTTTGATAAGATTGTTTCATCAAATGTAAGTCCAGCACTTAGTTTACCTGTCATTGCCACTGACTGCGTTCATTTGTGAATGATTAAGGTTTTGTACACCAGTGATGCACAATCTTTTTAGCCGAAGGGCCAATTTATCCATTTAATTTTTTTTTACGCAGATCGCAGGAATGATAAATAAATATGTATGTACATATCGTATGTACGAGTATATGTACAGACATATTTAAAAATATATTTATTTGAGTTCTAAATGTCAGGAGCCAGTATATATACCCATTATATTTAATTCATAATAAATTAATGTTAAACATATATATTATATAACGAGTCGTAGAAGCGACCCGTTCTCATGTGACAAATGTCAACAGTATGCAAATGTTGGGCGCGCGTTTGGCGTGTTTCCCAACTGTGCACCGGTGCCGAAGGAATCAATAACGCTTGTTCCTCAGAGCATCTTCCATTAAAATACCGGTAGAATAAGGACATTATTCCCACCAGACATCTGTGCTCCAAAGATTGCAATCCGTTAGTTAAGACAGGCGAATCTATCAAACGGACCGTCCGTTTATGCAGGGTTACACCAAGCATATCAATGGAGGGCTTGTTAGGAAGATTGCTTCCATAAAGGACACTAGATTGTCATTTCGATCCCTTTTAGACGTAATCAGACATTCGTTTGTTAAGATAGGCGAATCTATCAAACGGACCGCCCGTTTCCGCACAGAATCAAGGGTGATTGTTTATCAGTAAAAATATGAAGTAGGGTATTTAAATAAAATTTAGACAGGTATTCTGTTTGTAATTTGCGAAACGGCACTTATTTAATAAAGTAACGCATAGATAAGTGTTAGAAAATTTTAGTATCTCAAAGGACAAACTAATATATGCTGTCGATTCAGATATATTTGAGTATAAAAAAATGTTTGTAATTTTGGGTGGATGAGTCAGTAAGCTGATAAATTAATATCGGAACCAATTTTTAATACAAATGTTCTTATTTCTAATTTTGAAACTGTCAATTCATGGTGGAATTCCATATTAAAATGTTTTTTTTTTATTGAAAAACCTTTGTAACTTTTTTTATATAATTAAAAAAAAAACATAGATTCAGTAAATAAACACAAAGTAATCCGTCTTCCAGAGGGTAATAAACCACCCGAAAGTAGTTTTTAAAAACACAATAAACAGTATCGTCAGCAATAAAATAAATTTCAAACAATAAAAACAATACTAGAAAAGCAGGAAACTCACTCCCGACATCCATGCTATATATGGTATACCGTAGATTTAGTATTCATTGTACCAGTCTGAGGATGCCCGTGATAGGGTTAAACCGGTCTGGTCGAAAATAAATAAGTGGAAAAAAGTTACAAAGGTTTTTTAATCAAAAAAATTCATTTTACAAATGTTCGTGTGTCTGACCAATTACCAAAAATTTTATTGAGTCGAAATAATTCTATGTTTTTTTTACTCTAAGTGTGTCCATACTCTAAAATGTTTAATGAATTATTTTCCATTACTACTTCAATAACTAGCGTGTTCTCATGCCGAAAACTTTTTTATTATATTTAATATTTTTTGTTAATCCATTTTATTTAGCAAAGTGGACCGTACCAAAAGTCCCCCTACTGTAGTGGGGCCGCGGGTTATGTATCACCGTTGTACACGATTTAATATTTGGGATTCAAGTCACTAAGAACTTCTCCTCTCTAACCCGACCTTCACAACATGACTTGTGCAACTTAAAAAAATATATAAAATGTTATACATTTGTAATTTTTAAAATATATTACTTTATTAATAGTTTGACATATTATGTGGTAATTTCAATAAATTTATTATTATTATTATTATTAAAAGGTAAATTAAAGTTAATTGGTATCGACATAGAACATCAACGAAGATGACTCTGTAACCTATCAAGTTGCTGAAGGAATAAGGATAGGAATAAAGAAAACAAGTTTATTAAGTAAATGAAACACGTTGTTATAGCCCATGAATATATTTTATTTTCACCAAGCGGTTTCGCTTAACTCAAGCTTCATCAGGGTAAATATAATAACTAAATTCTTATACAGAGTTATCGGTTATATATAGGTACAAAATAGAATAGAATGAAATAGACATATTACAAAAGAGAGACAAGACAAAAATATTAGAGGAAGACAACAATAGAAAAACATTATGTGTAAGAGAGAGACATCCTTATTTAAAAATATAATATTGTAATATGAATATAATGTCATTAAAGCGGGTTATTCCTATAGGAATATAGGATTATAATCCATTAATGAAAGAGTCATGAAATTAAAAATAGAAAGTACGTACTACTCGGTTACATAATAATAATTAAAAAGAAGTGGAATAATAATTGATAGATGAATCTCCCCTAATCTATCAATTATTATTCCACATCTGTTTAATTATTATTATGTAATCGAGTAGTATTAGAATTTATTTACCCCGAAGAAGCTTGAGTTAAGCGAAACCGGTTTGTGAAAATAAAATATATTCGTGGTTTAGAACAACGTGTTTCATTTACTTAATACAATGTCCAACCACAAAGTTATTGCTTCTTATGAAAAAAAAACAAGTTTAGTTGATGTTTCTATCCCTTTTGCAAATATTTTCCAAAAATCAATTTAATAACTAAACATTTCAGTTGTGATGCTTGTATGATTAAATTGATCATGTTAAAAACTTTTTTTTTTCATTTTGCAAGATTAATTGATTTAAAAATATATATATTATTACGTAACATTTTATGTGAATACCACCCAAGAGTTCCATCTGTTCTTAACTATCTGGAACCAGTGGGACTATGGCAACTCGAATTGGGATATGTATACAGGCTGAAGGGAATTGGGGGGGGGAGGAAATAGGATAGAGGGATGTGGGAGGTGGGGAAGTACTTGGCTCTTTAGATCTTGTCAACAAATATATCCTTTATATTCCTGTGTATTTTTAGGTTTGGTGTAGATGTTTTTTTTTCTTATTTAAAGTGTAATTAACTTTTGTCTGTGTTTTCTTTTTTCGTGTGATTTAAAAATGATATACTTGTATGTAAAAGCCCTCTTTGCGTTTAAATAATAAAAAATAAAAAAAATAAAAGCCATTTCAAGCAACTTTTTATTTTGATTGTTGATCTTTCACCGGGTCGATACTGCCATCCTGATAAAAATATAATTAACGTTTATCTTGATACCATATAAATTCACGGAAAATTATCAAACCCCTTTCAATATTGACAATTTCAAGACTTCTCCAATAAACAACTGTGGCAAAAAATTACATTCACATAATTATGTTTTTAAAAAATTAACAAGATTACGAGCTCATGCGTTAACCGTTCAAGTTAATATCAGAATAATACACAACAGTTTTAAATTCTTCTTACGATGTATTCTTACGATTATTTACAATTATTTATAACTATTTACGATTATTATAACCATTATACTTGACTGATCTCTGCGTGAGCGACAATCTTACTCTGGAGCAACTCACGCTCATGTCGTCTATGTCTGGTTGAACCATCTCATACAAGTGATGCTAAATTTGAGAACAGAGATTTCTATGTACTGGGCCCACATTCTTGGAATGACCTTCCATTTGGCTCGAGGTCTGAAAGCAATTTCGAAACCTTTAAGAAAAGTCTAAAAACGTATATGTTTAAAATGGGCTACAAACTTTAACAAGATGTAAAGAACCCCTGAGGTGATTTTAGTAATTAAACTGCGCTCATAAAAATTGACCCTTTATTATGTATTATGCACAATAAAATTGATCGTAAATGAAAAAATCAACATACGACAAAATTATACAATATTCAATCACTCCAGCGAAATATGACATTTGTGCCAGTCCCAAGACTGTATAATGTGAGAGATATTAAATTAATTTATGACATTGGGGGTTTGATGTCAGTTATTCAAAGGGACTTTGACATTAATTAGTGCCATAAGTATTTCTCAGTCAGCCGCACCGACAGTCGAGTAATAATTGATTCTGCTCACGTATATTCCCCTGGCGCAAATTAGCAACTATCTTTTGACAAGAGGCCAGGGTTGTTTGTTCACATTGGACCACGGGACGTCTGATTGGAATTCAGATTTGTTTGATAAACGAACTCTAGCCAACTAACTAACTAACTAACTATTCACTGTTTAAACTCTGCAGTGGTGGTGTACAGCAGGGCTTGGCAAACTACGGCCTGCGGGCCAAAGCTGGACTGCTGCGTATTTCAATTCGGTCCGCGGGCTAATAATGAATGGAACATTTTCATACAATAAAAACGATGAAAAAAATTAAATTACTCATTTTATGACAACGGTCTATATTACATTAACTCCAATATCTTCAAAATTGTTAGTTGCATCAAAACAGGCAGTGATTAATGTGATACCTCACAAGAGTCCCAACTGCTCCCAAGCGTCTGGAGCCAGTGAGACTGTGGAATTCCCAATTGGGGTATGTTATGAGGCTGAAGGTATTGAGGAAGGGAAGGAAATGGAGAAGAAGGAAGGTAGGGAAATACCTGTCTATTCAGATCTGGTCACCAAATACGGCTAAAAGCGATTTCAAACAACGTTTGAATACTGAATTGTGGCCTTTCACTAGGGAAAGTATCTTCAACTCTGGAACGTGCGCAAATATACTATATATAATTTTTAAATGAATTAATTGTGAAACAACACGAATAAATTAAATAAAATTTACTTGCGCACGCCGGGATTGAAAACATTTTTCTTTCATGGCCCGGTGCCGGGTTGCAATCCATGGTTTGATAAACACTGCTTTAGAATCTTTAAGTAGTTCATACATGCTGTTTCAATGTTACTTTTCCTCCATCAGCGGCGAGAATGATATTTGGTGAATCTAAATATTGTCATATAACCCCACTTCTAAGGGATCAGCTTCATTGGCTTCGATGCCCTGAAAGAATAGAGTTCAAGATCTGCTTACTGACCTTCAAAGCATTGCATTGCAGGGAATGGCGCCAGCCTATATATCTGAACTATGCATCCGACAGGACTTAAGTGATAGACAGCTTACTCTGAGGTCAGCAGATCTAGATGCTACTAATCGTCTAATTGAACATTCAAGGTCAAATCGAGTCGTCTACTATGATCGCTCTTTTCGCGTAAATGGCCCTCTCATTTGGAATAAACTTCCCCCAGCTCTTACTAATATCCAGAAATTGACTGAAATTAAACGTGCTTTAAAAACAAACTTATTTAAAAAATCCTTCTGTCTATAAATTTTAATTTCTCTTCAATTTATTATAAAAAGTCATTTCTTCGAGCCTCTGGTAGTTGTTTGGTTTCGGTTTCCTCCGTATATATTTTTTTTTAATTTTTTTATGTGAAGTCCGTTATTGCTGAACATAACCCGACTCCTGTCTTAAAATGTTACTATTTTTGTAGTAATATTGTGAATGTGTTATTGTTGTATAGCCATATGTATACTGTATAATATTATGTAATTTTTTTATGAATATGCACCTAAGGAGTACTGTAGGAGTAATATTAAGAATAAGCAAAAATGTATGTAATATGTTAAGAATGTAAAAGTAGCACTGTAGGAATACCACTGAATGGAGTTATTTAATCATGTTTAAGTTTATTTAGAGTAAAGCGCACTTGAAGTGAAATAACACAAAACTGCGCTATATAAATGCTTTGTTATTATTATTAACGGTAAACAAGCGTTTTGACTTTTTATCAACACCTATCCCTTGCTTGTCAGTTCTTGCACATTAAATATAAATCGACCAATTCAGTTCAAGTATACACGTAGACATTAATTAAGTAACCACAGCGACAATACGCAGCCATGTTTCCTACCCATTGTAATTATAATCACCCTGTTAAATCGCCGTTCGCTTCACTACACGCTACACGCAGCACACAATTAAATAATGATTTATTCAGATTTAATTTGCCGACTGGACTTGAAATGTCTTTTGTCACACTCACTTATAATTAACGGCGCTTAAATATTGACCTGTCAATTCAATGTATCAACTTGAAATATTCTTATATGTGTTTATTACGGACATTTTGTATTGAAATTCTAACCGAAAATATTAAAGCTCTACCTCATTGGGTCGTGTGTTTGATTAGAAAGAATGACACAAAACGAGTAATGTCATTTTGTATTGGAAATAATATGTACGGAAAATGATTGATAATAAGTTACCGATATTAGTCGAAACAAGTATTGACACAGACGCATTGCTTTCACAAATCATGTATTAAACTTGTTATTCGACTTTAAAAAAAAGAAAATTCGATGATCGTAAACACTTGTTGTTTCTTTCTAGCTCGTTACAAAAAGAAAGCGCTAGCAAGACAGAAGGCTGTCGGTGGTTTATACCTACATATCCACCGATGAATGTCTTGCAGCAAGTAAAGGCTTAAAAGCTGTGTTTACTTTAAAAAAAATGCGACAAATTTATTATCTAAGTTTTTTTTTCAATGAATTTGTTAAGGAAGTTCAATAATTAATTAATTATTTTTATAAACAATAATTATTAATCTAAAACACTCATCCAAATTGAAAAAACCTTCCGAGCAAAGATAAATGTCGCCGGCAGGACTCGAACCCGCACCCTTCTAAGGTTTGCGATAAGCCGACGTAGCTCAACGGTAGAGCATCTAACCGGACATTAGAAGGGTGCGGAGTCCCGAGCGACTTATCTTTGCTCAGAAGGTTTTTTCAATTTGATGAGTGTTTTAGATTAATAATTATTGTTTATAAAAATAATAATTGTTACCCTTTGCGCTATGCACAAAAATCCTGTCTTAAGTTTTTAAGAACTTTAGTTTATCAATTAATAATTAATTAATTAGTTTTTCACAATAATCAGCGGAACATGATAATTAAATTTTCATTTTCAAATGATGATGCCTTGTTTGGTAACCACATATAAATAGCCAGGTATTTACCCAACTCCCTCTTCCTGTTCTCCTTCCCCTCCCGAATACCTTCAGCCTCACAACATTCCCCAATTGGGAATGCCATAGTCTCACTGGCTCCAGACGGTTGGGTGCAGTTGGGACTCTTGTGCGGTATTCATATAAAATATATATATATTCAATACGCAATTCATACTTGAATTTGAATCCAAAAACTGCACACAGCCTTCTTTTGATCATATAGGCATGTCAATGACATCGATACACAGAATCCTATTTATGTGATAGTGTTAAAAAAAGACATCATAATAACTTGTTTTGTAAATAGGTATTCATATATGCTGGATCATATCCGGGATGAAATTTTTTTAGCGCCTAGTTTTAGGGAGATTTCCTTAGACCTAGGTAAAAAAAAACGTTTTGTGAAAAAAAAATTCTACGTCTAGCAAACTTAAATGGCGATATTTTAATTTTACTTATTATTTATTTTTTTAATTTAAAGTTTTTGATGAATAGTAGGTATGTAAAAATACAAGAAAGCATTTTTTTTTTAATTTTATCTAAAATATCCCACGAATCCCCTGCATTGGTATTATGGTTTAAGTGAAAGGTTTCAAATTTAAACATAAAATTAAGATATGAAGCAGGACATCTTGAATATTATGCCGCAGCCATTTTTGGGGAGGGATTCTCGCAATTTTCTCCCCACATTTCTATTCTGGGGAGAAATTTGCAAACGTTTTTGGATTTCATGGCATCATCGCTTGGGGCGCCCACTCGAAAACGTGCTCTCAGCGGAAGGTTACAAAGTGTTTCAAATTACTTTTAGTAACAGATTCCAGATTGCTGGAAAAAATTATTGTAACGGTTACATTTTCTGCCCTGATTTTATTTTATTTATTTATTTTATTTTAGTTCATAAAACGGGCAATATGTTCTAAACTTACATACATTAATATTTTGCTCACACCTATTTGTAAAATGTATTAGTTAAATAATTAAATTATTCAGAGGTGTTGCGCTATCTTTCGTTTTTACAAAAATACTTAAGTGTTATGTATTTTGATGAGACATCTGGTTTGTGTATCAAGTCATGTAATTAATGATCTATCTTTTTTAAATTTTGATATAACGTTGGTGAGAAAAATGCATAATTTTCTCTACCCCGACAAGTGGTAACCATTTTAATATTTCTCGTGTACAAAAT
Source organism: Halesus radiatus (assembly GCA_022606495.2). Lineage (NCBI taxonomy): Eukaryota > Metazoa > Arthropoda > Insecta > Trichoptera > Limnephilidae > Halesus > Halesus radiatus. The sequence goes on along the minus strand of JAHDVE020003071.1, from coordinate 47,289 downwards.
ATATATTCGTATATATATATAAAATATGTATTATTTAAACGCTCAGAGGGGTTTTAAACAAAAGTAATTACATGTGTATTTATTACACTTATAATAAAAATTAAAATACACAAAATAATAAACATTAATCTTTATAAACTGTTAAATGTAAACTATTAACTTTGACTGCTCTCAATACACATATGATATTCTGTCTAGTGAGACATGCACAGTACCATAATCCTTATAATTCATTGAGATTGTATAGTAAAAAAAAATTAAATTAAAAAAAAATTAAGTATATAGTGGGTTAAGGACCATTGTGCACTGTGCATCCTTTGTTGTCGAATTAAAAGAAATCAATTAATAAACTATATGCTTACACAATTCACAAAATAAGTATTTATTAATACCCAATAATCCTAATAAGAAAAAAAACAGCTATGTGTTCGATACAAAAGTATCGTTGGAGGCTTCCAAAAATTTGATGCATTTCCGTTTAATTTAATTTAAAATACAGAGGGAAGATTCTCTCATGTCACTCAATAGACACATAGCGAGAATAACCTAGGGTTAATATAAATACTAGGAATTCAGAACCCACTTCTTCCATTCTACCCATCGCTCTATTTAGACACTGACCCAATATGCGCCATAGTATGGTACATTCTGGGTTATCCAGTATATAGTGGGTCGATGGCTTTATTTTCTTAATTATTTGATATAAAAAGAAAAATAAAGATACCAGTTAAACAATACTAACATCTTACAGTGGATTAAAAAAATAATTTAAGGATTTTGTGGCAATTTGAAAATATGTATGCTTTTAAAAACACCCATCGAAAAAATAATAAATACAAGCTGTCGACTGGATTTTGATAGATAAAATAAAATATTAAATGTAATGAATGTTTGTTTTTCTATCCTCGATTTTCTCGAAAATTACCCGACCGGTTTTGCTGTAAGTAGCACAGTTTATTCTTCTTGATGCCGGGAATGTTTAGAGTAGGTTGAATGAAATCCAATGTGTAAAACTGTTGCTACAACGTTTTAAAATGAATATGAAAAATATTGAACCCCTCGTGTTGTATTGAGGTTAGCCCATAGATATACCACTCTGGTTAGCCATAGATTACATCTTTAAAAGAAAGTTTGTTTGGGTAGAATATTTTTAAAATATGTAAGTAAACACAAGTAGGTATCTACTTAACAACTTTATTATTTAGACACATTTTGAAAAAATAAATGTTTGGAATGAAATAAAATATGAATGTGTCTTTGTTTCTTTGTTTGGAGATAATAATAGTAGTCACAAGGCATTACTTTCACTGTCAAATCAATTATGACACCCAAACGACAAGCAAGAATTCACAACGTCATAACTTTATTCCGAAAAAAAAAATCCCAAGCATGGCCGGGTAAAGTTAGTCATGTAATAAAAATACGAAATATTATATTTCAAAAACAAAAACACATCAGAACAGTGACGAAAACATAAATCTTATAAAAGTTCTTCTTGTCCAAACAACTCCAAACTGCCAACTCCCATCGCATCATCCGAGTCATTAAGCATTTTAAAAAATATTTTTATGTTTGAAAACTTTTAATCCCGTCTTTCTTCCGAGAGGTGTTACGTCCCGGATTTGCCAGAATTTAAAAACTCTTTTTTGAACATTTATTGTAAATAATGAAACAAACAAAAAACAAGTATCATAACTCATCGTGGAAATTGAGTTGCAATCTTAATTAAAAGATGCCAATGTTTTCGATTTTTTACATCACTGATTAATGTACTGAACTTAAAAAAATAAGTTATGGACTCGGTACATATTTTACCCCTTATTCCTCATATAAGTTTGGTTCTAGACCTACAGAAATGTTCTCTAGACAACATATTCATCACCTAGTGTAGCCGTGTTAAAATAAACGGAATGAGCTGATCATTAATTTTTTTCAATAAGTTAACAGTTGTACAGAGCGCTTTGGACCCATGAAGATGAATTATTACATTAATCAATTTATTATTAGACTAATAGACAACTACCTTGCTAACGATACAAAAGCTAATTTCTGTGTTGTTTCCTCTGATTTGATTTGAACTAAAACGTTTTGTACACCGGTATAAAGCTAGGTAGACTCAAAAAGTTTCTGCGGCGAACAGAGCTTTTCCATGTTTAATTTTCAGATCGGAAACAACATATTTTGCAGCGTGTGTTTGGCTGGTTTGCTTGTTTAGTAAATCAAAAATGTCGTCCAAATGAATGCATAGTGTGTTGTTCGCTGAATATTTTGGAAAACAGTATTTTTTAGCAATCTTCCCAACAAGCTCACCATTGATATGCTTGGTGTAACCTTAAGTGTATGGGGGCTCCATCGAAGCCAAAGTAAAGTTAGCCTCTGAGAAGCTGGGCGTATTGTACAGAGCCCGCAGATACTTTAATAGTACACAACTGCTGATCCTGTACAAATCGCAAGTGCGCCCCGCTGTAGAATTTGGCAGCCACCTTTGGTCGGGAGTCTCAAAATATTTGAAAAAAACCCTTAACTCTGTGCAGAAACGGGGGGCCCGTTTGATAGATTCGCCTATCTTAACAAACGGACTGCAATCTTTGGAGCACAGACGTCAGGTGGGAATGCTGTCCTTGTTTTACTGCTATTTTAATGGAAGATGCTCTGAGGAACCAGCGTCATTAATTCCTTCGGCACCGGTGCATAGTCGGCAAACACGCCAAGCGCGTGCCCAACATTTGCACACAGTTGACATTTGCCACATGAGAACGGGTCGCTTTTACGACTCGTTCCTGTGTTCAACAGCTCGGCTGTGGAATGATCTACCGGCTTCTGTGTTTCCTCCATCCTACAACATGGGTCTCTTCATGACCCAAGTTCTCTCCTTCCTATCCTCTAAAAGACCCTCCACACAGCATCCCCAAAGATGATATAGGCCTTGAGGGAAATTATTTCCCTCAGGGTCTCCTGTGTGGTGTTTCCGTAAAAAAAAATCTAATATTAAAAAAAAACATTAAGGTTATTTCTAGTTACCATGACGTACATAATTTGTTTGACAAAAAACTTCAATTTCTCTGACATCAAGAACGTATAAGTCAGCACTGTGTGGAGGCCTGATGATTTATTTAAAAAAAAGTATATATATAAATGGGATGCTTAAATGTTTCAGAAATAAGGAACCTCCCACTAAACCACTTATTCGTGACACTAGATCTAACCAAAATGACATAAAACACATTTCTTGTTAGAAAATCACTTTCAGACAAAGAAACTACACATACTTTGCGACAAAACTCAACAACATCCTAACCCCAGATATAAAGAAATAGAAAAGTTTAGTGAGTACAAGCCAAGAATAATAGTTTGGCTGAAAGGGATCAATGAAACAACATAAAAAGTCACACTAAAAACGACATAGAAGACGTACGTAATTACATAACATCAAAATAAATAACTCTAGTCCGCCACCACACAGGACCCCTCAGTAAGAAGGACTAAAAAAACCACCAAAGTATCAAACAGTAAACAAAATATAATAACTAATATATCTACCAATTTGTATATTAAACATTATTCTGTAAACATTTTTATACTTGCATCTTATTTTATATTTCATATGTTAATTTACATAATCGCCAATAAAAAAATAATTACTAGATACATATATATATATGTGTACATAATAGGTTGTTGTTTCCACATATATATATATATATTTTTTAATTATTCATTTTCTCTGCAGCAGCGCACTTTATATTAAAAGTGCATTTGATGATGGTTGTTGAAATAATTTTCATTAATAAATAGTGAATCAATTCGCAGTGCTGTGAACCCGTATATTCTGGGTCCAAAACGGAATATTTTACCACTTTACGACGGATCTCGTCAATCTTTGTACGTAATTAATTATACCGAACAAGTTATACACAGTCGATGAATAAAAAATAAATGAAGGTCTCTATTAAAACTAGTTTATTTATAAGATATAACAGTGATGTACGTTCCTACTCATCGTGTTTCATTTTTTATTTCTTCTGTAGCACTTACTTTCATTCAAAAAAATTGTTAAAACTCTGGAGTGCCCAGAGTTTGTGACAAATAAGTGGCCACCCATGATCATACTTATTGAACATTGCCGATTGAATGTCGCTTATGGGATAAGATGCAATTTAAATAAAAAGAACATAACAAATCACGGCAGTAGCACTGTCAGAGGACTTAAGCCCGGTACACAAATACAAACTTACTCGATATCCAGTAAGTATCTCACCGTATGGACGGCGACACCCATGGCTCGATGCCTCACTTAGCCGGCTCGCAGCGATTTGGAACTTATAATTTATTTCGTACTTACTCGCTTCGAGCCATCGAGCCGGGCTCTAGAGTGTGTACGTTAAATCGAGTAAATTGTAGTGGCACATCGCTGAGCTGCAATTATTTAGCTGTTTTATTTGAAAAAGGGCTTGCTTTGAAATTATTGTAAATTATTGACGTTAACGCAACGTTACAGATAATCTTTCGTGAGGTGAAATTAAGTATTTTCAAAAGTTCGGTGTGCAACTCTTCAGGGATTCTTAGATAATTTTGATAATCAGCGGGATATTATTTTATGCAGAAGAAAATAGTAAATAGTTCTAATCTGTGCTTCGTTTCAACCAATCCTTCACCCAGTATCTTTTCTGCCTGTATAACTCGTTCTAGAGATTTTAATTTGGTGCACCGGTATGGGTACCGCCGCCTAGGAAAACATTCATTCGATAACAAACACCTCTATCATAGGTCATCCCTATAAGTTCGCCACGTTTGGTGACTTAGCAGGGGTGCCGGGTTCATGGGATAAGGTTTGTCTACGTCTTGGCGGTGGATAAGTCTGCCCACCAACTGCGTGGCGGGCCGGATCGAGAGAAGCCGATTGAGAAAGACCCAGTAACCTGTCCGGCCGACTCTCTCTATCCTTCACCTTGCACTGCAGTGGTAGGGAAGAATTAATACGCCTGTCACTTCTGGATATAATGACGCACAGATTCCTACCCATACCCTTTTCCTTCGCAGAACTTCCCCTCATCAAAAATACCCTCCACATAGCATCCCCAAAGATGAGATAGAGGGATGAAAAAAAAAACACAACTACACTTAAAATATTGATGTTGGATGAAATTCACATCAACTGAAAATGCGCTTTATTTTCAGAGGAAAAATTCGATATTTATGTCAATCCTATTAGGAGAAAATTAAAACTATATTTATTAATTGATAAACTAAAGTTTTTAAGACAAGATTTTTGTGCATAGCGCAAAGGGTAACAATTATTTTTATAAACAATAATTATTAACCTGAAACACTCATCCAAATTGAAAAAACCTTCCGAGAAAAGATAAATGTCGCCGACAGGACTCGAACCTGCACCCTTCTGATTTCTGTCGGCGACATTTATCTTTTCTCGGAAGGTTTTTTCAATTTGTATGAGTGTTTCAGGCTAATAATTATTGTTTATAAAAATAATTAAAACTATATTCATTACAAAAGTATTATAGTTTTACTGAAAAATGACATCACTTTCCGCATCATCATGAAAATTTTAACATTTCATTTCTGGAAGATTCATGATCCCACCCGCCAATCATGTTCTTAGCACTAAAACATACGCCCACGCTCAATTCAGCAGAGGAGTCTTCTAGAGCCGATTAGCTGCCATTGCTCAAGGTGAACATTTTATTTCGCGATTGTATTTATAACCCTTTTTGTATTGAAAAAAATTACAAGTAATCTAATTCCTCAAATATCAACCTTCAGACAGCTTTTTTCAACAAGAAATGAAATATTGATTTTTTTTTTCTTTGTTTGTTTTGTTTTGTAGCTTTATTTAGATGTAAGCAAATTATCATACATCTAGTAATAAAAAACATATAAGATACTTAAAATTATAACGGAAAGAATACAGTTAATAAAAAAAAGAAATACAGTTAATAAAAAAAGAAATACAGCTACCCCAGTTCAAAAAAAAAAAAAATAGGGTTTAAGAAATACAGTTAATACAAATAGAAATACAAGTCATAAATTTGGGAAAAAATGTCAATGTCACGCCGCTATCATGAAGGTATATTATATTAAAACATATTGCTTATTTTAAAAAACTTAAAAAAAAACGGTATTTCTTCGAGATTTCATTACAGTTGACATTTGAAAATTAAAATTACGTAACACCCCGTCTTATCTTTATCTTTTTTTATGGTAAGAAAATGTGTCATATTCCTTCAAAATTAGACATTTTCTTAATCGGTGACAAATCAAAAAGGAAAAAAACTTGAATAATTGCCTTTCTTTCACGACAGTTGTAATACTGTGAAAGGTTTTATCGGAGGCTTAAAACGACTTTTTAATCGCTTTCTTTCCAAAGTACTGAAGTGTCGTAAAGTATAAAGAATCACTCTAATTTAATCGCTTTATTAAAATATTTTTCTCAAATCAACAATTGTAAGGGCCGGTTTTCACACACAAACAAACACCAAATTTTTTTGTAATTTTTTCAAACGAGTCCTTAGGAATTGCAAAAGCTAATTGGATCACACGAACAAAGCAGATATTCTGTTAAAAAAACTCGATGTCTACAGTGGCAGTTCCATAATTACAAAAATTGAAAGAAAAAATTTGAAACTAGTCAAAGAATTACAGGACTTGACATTTAAGTGATGAACCACTTTTGAATGACTTCAAAGGAAGTGCCTTCTGCATAAAGGGTTTACTTTTAACATCGTTATAGCTGGAGAAAAGAATGGAAGGCATTTCGGTCCTTATTCATTACGCTTTCTTGTTGAAACAGAAACACACTAACATTTGCTGATTAAGGGTTCTTTTGACAGCGCCCCTCAAGTAATCAACATCGCTCGTTAATAACTACATTGGTGTTTAGTGATTGGAAAAGGGCTAATTCATTTTGAATAGCAAGAGTTCAATTGGCGATTATATATATAACATATAAATTTATAATATACATACGTTTTTTTAAATATTTATTATTCGATTAGTTTACATAGAATGTCCTTAACAATAATTATAAATTTGAAATCCGCAATTTAAAAAAAAATATCAATAGAGAAGTGGGAATCAAGGTGACAGGTATATTTTAAATAAATAATTAATTTGGTTTAAGGAAGTGTGAACTACAAGATTTTTTTTATATATGTACACATTTAGAAGATAAATTTTATCAATTTGTTATTTTTACAATGATCAGTTCTTTAATTGTTTTTATTAGGCATTTGTCGTCTTCAATTTTTTTTATGTTTTCCGATAGGCTGTTGAAATTTTTTTTTCTCAAGATATGTGTAATGATATTGTGCCCATGAGGTATTACATTTCTGTGATGGGAATATGTGTTTTAGCTTGTACGACTGACTATCAGTTAATAAGCTATGATTTTTATAAACAATAATTATTAGCCTGAAACACTCATCCAAATTGAAAAAAAAAAACCTTCCGAGAAAAGATAAATGTCACCGACAGGACTCGAACCTGCACCCTTCTGATTGCCGGTCAGATGCTCTACCGTTGAGCTACGTCGGCTTATCGCAAACCCGCCAAGTTAATCAATATATACTAGTGTTTCATTCAATAATTACTGTTTTTATTATATTTCACCTGTAAACAACCAACTTTATTAGTATGAGAAAGGCTTGTAACGGCTAAATCCCTCAATAGGTGGCGTCGAGACAAATTATGTCTACATTTTATTGGTGAAAAATGCTTTGCAAATGGAATAAACATGAGTTTTTTCGCAATTTAGGGATAGTGAATTCATGTCAAACCGGTATTTAAGTATGTTTAAGTGTTCTGTTGCTTTTTGTTTTACTGTATCCCATGTTTTGTCAGTTTCAATGAGTACTGTATCATTTGCGTAAGAGGTTATACTACCATGAAGTGATTGAGAGAATATCCCGTTCACATATAAGTTGAATAATGTTGGACCGAGTACCCTACCTTGTGGGATTCCATATTGAGATGTCTCTTCATCACTTTATTCATATTGTGGTCGATTTTTAAGTAGCTTTTTATCCAGCTGGCTACATTCTCCTTCATGTTCAGTTATTAAGTTTTGCCACAAGTTTTGTGTGAGATATACTGTTAAATGCCTTTCTCAGATCTATGAATATTGCTACACATTTTTTACTTTTATCTAGGCTTTCGTACATTTTTATCATTTTCAATCGCATATTGTATACTGTGTGATTTTAGGAATCCATATTGGTTGCTGTTTAAGATTTCACCAGTTTTTCAAATATTTTTGATATATTTGAAATTAGGACATTGGTTGACTGTTACATTTTGGGTGTTTCCATTTTTGAATATTGGCGTGATAATTTTTTTCTTGTAATTAAACGTATATATTCATGTTTTAAGACCTAGATTAGATAAGGTGAGTTAGTGGTTTTATCACATGATTTTTAATAAAGTTTGATATTTGTACCGTTATATTGTCAAAACACGAGACAACCCCCAATTAGGTTTAAAAAATTAGGTTTAAAAAATCTGTTTCGCTGATAATTTTAAATTGGTGACTTTAGGTTTTGCTTGTGGTTGTGTAGTCAATCCGATTGTCACATTATTTTTTTTATTGAATTTCGACTGACTTTTGCGAAGGAAGAGTTGAATACATTAGCACGTTTTTTTTGGATTTTCTTCGATATTTATTATTACGTTATTTTGGATTTCAATTTCTTTAATAAAATGTTTTTGTTTATTGTTTTCTATTGCAGAGTTTATATTTTGCCAGATTATTTTTTGGTTGTTTTTGGAGTTAATTAATTTATGTTTATAACAATCATCTTTTATTACTAACTTGTTATCTCTGAATACAATATACGTTATAAAGAAAATCGGAAAAAATGTTTCACCACTCGTAAGGATAAGAAGATATGGCAGTTCAGAATCCGTTAGAACTATATATAATGCCATCATTGTTCCCGACACTAACTACTGTAGCAGTATTTTGTTTGTGTCCAAAGGAGGAGGATTTTAGAAGAGTAACATTTTTGCAAAATAAAGTCATGAGAATAATTTTAAAACGTAACAAATATTCCAAAGTTTAAAAATATCAACGGATATACTCGTAAATTTATTATCTTTCAAACAAGTTGTATACTAAAATTTTTCATTTTTAAGTATTACACGGCCAACAAAATTCAGAATTTATACAAAAAAAAACTTTAACAATAACAAACATAATTGCCGTTTTATGAACACGTAAATTATAAACTGTTCATATTTTACAACGTCATAGTAATTATAAATCTACTGCCTTTATTACCCACATATTGCGCTGAAACTAGCTACTTACATAGAATCTACTTCCTCACTTCTTTTATACTTATGTTATTATATTATGCACTAAACTACTTCTTATACACTTTTGTACAACCTGCTGTTAAAATGTAACCACAGGTTAAACTATTATTCATAACGATAATTACGCTGTAACTACATACTGTTATATTGTACCTACTTACTTCTTTTACACTTTATTTATTATTTTATGTGTACGTTATTGTACTATCTTGTAAAACTATGTGATAAATGTATCAACATATAAAAGACTTCTAGGCATGAACAAATAAATATATAAATAACCACTCTACAAGAAGAAAAATAAAATGTGACTACCCCTTCGAAACAAATCAAAATTACAAAACGCATTACTATATAGAGCGGTTAAAATCTTCCAAGAAATACCGACTATTATAAAAAAAAGGGAAAGTTAACCCCTAAAGAATTTCTGAATTTGCCTCTAAAATCATGAAAAATTGATTACTTTAATGGCCTATATTTCATAATTTAACACATAAAAATCCTTTACTATACCTTTAATTTTTAAAAAAGATCATTATGTGCGTATTTTGGCCTCAAATATAAAATGAAGTTTTGTATGAAACAGGCTGTTCCACTTAATGAATGCCCCGGGCAACTGAAACGCGTTTATTATATCTAACAAGTCTGAAGATAACTGCACAATTATGGAATAAATATTTGAAGAAGAATATTTCAATAAATTCTTTGAGCACATATCCTGCTGACAGCCTACTTGTAGTACCTAAGCGGGTACAAAATATCTTGCGTACAAATATTCTATTTCAAAATTTACATCGTAAGAGCATAAGAAAATGTGTGGAAGATTTTTGAGGGGGAAATATTCCCATGGAAATGGTAATGAGCTTAATCACCAATGAAAGGACCATTCGAAGGAAGTCTCCGGAATAAACCAGCATATGTATATGCAATTTCCATTAAATACATACTATTTTCTACTTTTCGAGGAAGACGATATTAGATATTTATATTTATTCTAAAATGCAACATTTAGTTTATTCAATTTTTAAACTGTAGACCGGTTTCAGAAGCCTTCCTTCTTTAATTATTCCTTTATAAGAATGCTTTTTGAGGAACGACTAATATTGGCAAGTACCTGCAATCATCAAAGCAAAATTAGATTGTAAAACCATATCTATATGAGTTAAGGATTCAACATAAGCTATGTGCAGCAAAAATACGTGTAATGTTGCGCGATGTCTCGCTGCATGGACTCGGACACGGGTCTGCAGATTTCATTATATTATTATAGATAGCAAGTACCTCCAATCATCACAGCAAAATTAGATTGTAAAACCATGTCTATATGAGTTAAGGATTCAACATAAGCTATGTGCTGCAAAAGTACGTGTAATGTTGCGCGATGTCTCGCTGTATGGACTCGGACACGGGTCTGCAGATGTCATTATATTTGTAGTCATTAAAATGTCGGTTTTCCATATATCTGTTTTCCTTTTCCGCATTTCGCATATCGTTGAGTGAGTCAAATGACATCGAGGTTGTGAAATTTTATATTAATTCACAATGGTTTTATGATATTAATGAACCCAAGTAATTTTTAAATGAAAGAAATATTATTAATTAAAAATAACTTAATTGCATGTTCCTTGAGTGATCTCGGCGGTGACGCGATAATTTCGAGAATCTACTAAAACCTCGTACCGCTTGCTGTATATTGGAAGTACGTTGCATGGCTCCCGCTCCACCCCCTCGCCATTTACTGACGCCAATAGAAATATATGTAATGGTGCACTCTCGATATCACGCTTTCGGATAATGCCGTTTCTTTGCCGAATTGTCAGGGAGAGCCTTAATATCAAATATTATTTCAATCAATAGTGCTTAAAGTATTAATAAAAATTAAAAGTTTACACCTTTATCCTGACGAAGGAAGTCTCGGTTAAACCGGTTGAATGCTAAAATACAAAAAAAGTGTAGTGGAGCACTTAAAACAAAATTTCTTTCAATGAATCTATTTATTACTATAACAGCATGTTTATGAAAATTCAATATATCTTCCACTTCTGCACACATTTTAAAAAAACATTCTATGTTGTGTTTTAAGTGTTATTTATTTCGGCACATATTTTTTAGATTTTCAGAATAAGCAAACACATTGTGGATTGACATGATGTATTAAATAATAAGTCACTTTGTTTTTAATCCACTTTTATTTATTTTTTTTTATTTGTCGACTTGTTTCGATTCTGCCGAATCGTCTTCATATGTTCTATGTCCTGAAGACGATTCGGCAGAATCGAAACTAGTCGACAAATAAAAAAAATAAATAAATAAAAGTGGATTAAAAACAAAGTGAATTGTTATTTAATACATATTTTTAACACTATTTTAATAGTCTCAGGGGCCCTAAAACGGTCGGTCGATAAAACCCTATATCAATACGGGATTGACTAAATCAGTCATCTATAGTTATAGTTATCATATATAAAAATATCCCGACAACCGGTAGACAAAACTCGCCAGATTTACCGCGGCCTCACAGGTGTCAGATAAGGTTCAATTAACTGTCAATATACACTGCTTTTTGAATAATGTTGTTTTGTTATCCGCAATCCTGGCTTATTAATAAACCGACGAAAGCTAATGAAGCTCGTAGAATTGAAAGACGTTGTATACGCTATCAACTGAATCCGTTCGAACTTTGGGAAACGGAATTCAAAAAGTTGCGCAGAATATCACGAATTATGACTATTAAGACTTCATTAATCCATTAACTCCCTTTTTAATGTCAAAAAGTTCTTGTGGACTATCAATATATATTAGAGTGGTTGTATTTAACGTTACTATGATATTTCAGTAAACATTCATTATACATTGTCAACTTATTCGTATGTTTGACGTTTAGGAATGCCGATCCATAGACAATACCCGCCAGTGTTGCCATTTTAGGGCGATTTCTCGATTATTTCGTTGTCAATATCGAATTGGTTATCCATACATCTAATGAGCGAAACCGTGCTAGGCAAAAAGCCTAAAGATTCGATTTTGTTAAGTTATCGATTTGATCGTGCTAGGGCCCCAGGTCTTAGTTATTCTTAGAAACAAATCTGCCACCAGGTATTGAAATGGATAATAAATATTCAAGTATTCATTCTCCAGGTTTAGTAATAAGAGCAGTAATACGCCGCCGCCATTAAATGGGACGTATTCACATAACATAGTTGTATATTTACCAGGAATGGAGAGCTTTTCAAGGTACAAATATGTCCAGGGTTTCTGCATTTAATTTCTTTTTTCAAGTGATAAAAAAGTTTAACAAATTTTGAATTATTCAAGAAAGATGCACTCCCGGATTACGAATAACCTGACAATATTTGAAAATCTTCTACTACCATCACACTAAGCGGAAGATGTTGCTTGTGTTGTGATGGTGGACATAGCCAGCCGAGTAATTGAACCCACGGCGCCTGGGTGGGATCGAGACACGATGTCAAGTTGGCCACTGACCGGACTAAAATATATGTTTTACTTAGATATTTTTAAAATTTGAAAACACTGTTTAAATAAGCTTATTTTTAAATCGTTTGTCAAATAATAAACCCTAAGTATAAACACCTGTTTGGTCCTGTAATCAAATTAATTAGAATAACTAATACGTTTTAAAAGGGTTCCATGACAATTCGGCCCACTTTTGAAAAGTGATATAAAGTCATTAAAAGTACGATAGAAATAGCCTAAATGCCCAATCTAACCTAAACCATTTAACCAAATTTTCTTTTTCTTCATATTTTTTTATGAATGTCACTTTTAGAACGTGTGCTGATTATCACTGTGCCTAAGTACTAAGCCTACTTAAATTTAAATTAATTACATGCCGCTTTGGACGGTGCGGATGCATGGTAGAATTTATATGATTTCACAAAAATACGTTTATGAATTATTTATATCTGTAAATAAAAGAAAATTAGGGAAATCGCCTCGTTGGAATGGAAGATCCTCCCAGTATCGCCTTAATAAGAATCCATATAAAATTGAAATGTCTTTCGCTAAACGGCATAAGCCATGTTAATTAACATGAAAAAAGTTTCCACATGTTCCTAATCATCCGCTTTCCCAACTCCTATCCCCACTGGGCGGGTCTGTGTACCCAAAGTTTTGTTAATTTTATCTTACTTGAGTAACTGTGAGCGAAATCGATCAAAAGAATTCATATTTCGATACCTTTTTCAGAACAGAAAAGCAGGATCATTAGCCCATCAGGGGCCTAAGAATAGAAAGAACTTAGCAAAATTTTCAATGTAAGTTTTCTTTTAAATTGGCGTAGATCACACGTTTTGACTTTTTTCTATGATTAATCTCCTCATTTGAATTGTATAGGTTCCATAGTCTCACTCGATCCGATCACACGGAACACTCGTATCGTATCGTATTCAAAATGTATTTTTCATAAAGTAAACTTAGGTTGTGTCACAACGGAATTCTTTGCTAAAATATTTAAAATATCAATCGCGATTCATGTACTCGTAAACATTCCTCAATCTACGCCCGTGGCCTCTGGCATTTACACCTAATGCAATGTAAATTCCACACGTGTACAGTGTAGCAAGTGCCATATGTTTCCTGACTTAGAATGTACATTTTCTACATATATTCAGGTACACGACATGTCGATGGTCGTATATGGTCCAATGTCCAAGTTCTAATTTTTTAACTAGTCTTTTCTGAATACTAAATATACATAAAATAAGATTAACATAAAACTATTATTACCGAAAACCATATTTCGGAATTATTATGATTATTATTAGATGGCAATATTAGCGTACAATACATATCGCATCAAACGTAGAAGTGATTAAAAGCAAGACCTTGTTTAAATTATTTACTAAAAAATGAAGAAAAAAAACTTAAATTATAATACAAATCAATATTATGGGTGTCGCAAAACCATGACTCCCATTATATCGACCCTTCAATAATTTTACCCAAAGGACCAGTCCCAAAATTATGATAATATTAATGATAACAAATTCCGCACTTACTTAACCCGATGGACAGCATTCATCAATAAATAAATTTTGACCCTGTGGAACATATGGTAAGAAAGCTCATATTGGAAAAGGTAAACGAAAGGAACTCTTCCCGATCCGTCACCGAGGATTCAGGTAGAGTTGATGAAATTCACTTGGTAAATTTATAAATATTTCTCTCTATCCGCGATCTCCAGTATAACTAGTTTAATCTGGTTTCCAAGAAACTGGGTGTGGTAAAAAGGTCTAGCAGATTCTTCAATAGTGACAAATTGCTAATCTTATACACATCGCAAGTACGTCCAACAGATGAATTTGTAGTCCTCTGGGCTGGAGCTCCCAAAAGACTTGATAAACCCGCTTGATTATGTGCAAAGGAGGGCGGTACGTTTGATTGACAATCCGGTGTTAACAGACCGACTGCAATCTCTAGGTTTACTGAGGCTGTTCAACAGATATTTCGAGGGATCCTGCTCGAAGGAGCTAGCAGCGTTGATCCCCTCCGCTCCGGTGCACGATCGTAAAAGTCGACTATCCGTTCACAGTTGATGTTGGTTTCATAAGAACGGGTCGTTTGCTCTTCAGAAGTACTGGCGAATGGGTGGATTTTTAACCCGGAATTTAAATGGCGCGTTCTTTGAAGGGTGGTAAAACGATAATTCCTTTTTTTTCTTATCCCTTTTAACGAAAAAAAATCAATTGAATCCATCAAGATATTTTCTGCTTTTAGTTTGATCTTTTATTTTGCTTACTGACATAAAATTTAAGATTTAAAGGTTCGTCTGTTATACATCGACGAAAATACGCTATCACTGAACTGTAATGTAGGTGCTTTGTCTTTCCATTCTACTGCGAACTTCACCGAATGTTCGTGCTTTTATTTAGTTAATGTCTTGATTTATTAACTGATGGCCTTTTCGTTGTATCCATATTTCACTGCGACAATTGAAACAGATCGCCGAATGAGTATAACAAAATATCTATACCTAATGATAATGCGTATATCTCTTAGCGTTTCCCATATTTATCAGAATACGCACAAACGTCCGAGTCGCAGCTGTAGGTGGTCAACATTGATAGTAGAAATTGTTTAATCCTCCCCACAAACCGGAATAAACACTAATTATTAAAATTATTTTTATTTAAAAATAACAGCTCCTCGGAGTGTTTCAAACAAAACTTAATTTTTGGATTTGATGCCAAAATATTAACCTAAACCTAATGCATATTTATTTTCATCAAAAGGTGTAGCAAATATCTAGAACGAATTAGAATTTTTGAACTTGAAATAAAGGCCAGTAAAGAAATCGAATTTTCGTGATTTGTGAGGCAACTTTAGCAATTATTTGTGGGTTAACAGTGATTTTAAAAAAAAAAAGAGTTTTACCCCGTTTACTACGAACATAAAATGAAATATAAAATTAAATTAAAAGTGTTAAAATAAGCACTATGATGGACTTAAATTTATATTAAAGACGACCAATTTATGTCGGAACATAAATTTGCCGTGCATAATAAAAATATTTTTTTAAAAGATGTTTTTTATTTCATGTAATCGTATTTACGTAGCAAATATGACAATAATTTATTTTTTTACTTTATACCAGAAAATAATTTTCAAAGTTTCCTCTAAAATCATTAAAAATTGTTTTTTTTTTTAAATTTAAAACAAAAATACATAGTATAAATAACCCTTGGGTGAAAAAAGATCGTTGAAATAGGGCGCGAATCCGTTCCTTTTAATACCGATATGTTTCATATTGAAAGAAAGATAGTAAAATGTATATTACAATAATATGTTGCGTAACCAGAATTGGCATCACCGCAAACACACCACCTCATTTGACTCCGCGGTCGGGCGTCGAATTTTAAACAAATCGTTGAACACAATTGGACATCGGACGCAACCGCTCGTGTATTGGGCACCATATATTTAATGTGAATATCACATAAGAGTCTCAACTATCCAGAACAAGTGGGACTATTGCACCCCCGATCGAGTGATGTTCTGTGACTCAATAAAGAAGAGAGGGAAGGAGATAGGGAAGAAAGAGAGGTTGGAAATTAAATACCATTTTAAATTTTATCTGTGTAAAGTAAATCAAATTTAATATTGTTGTTATCAAGTTCTGAAAGTATTTTAGTTAATATTTGTTTTTATTGTGACAGCTGTTTCGGCGTTCAAAACCATTTTCACAGTGTGGTTAGCCCATATTGAGATGAATTATTTGATTTCATTCGCCTCTACCCAATTTTGATTTTAAAGGTGGTTTGAAATGATATTAATGAAATCATTGATGTTTTCGGCGAAAACCGAATTACCGTGGTAATTAAAATTCCCAATTTTATGACGTACCTAGTTACTGTAGAAATCTATTTTCCCAGATTTTAATGATGGCAGGTTTTCTTAATAATTTAATAATTACGTGAATGCTATTTAAGTCAATGAATTAAAATATGCTTGGTAAATCTCGGAATTATATTATTTAGGTTGCATGAAAATGGCGTGGCGAATAAATATTTCTCTCAGTATGGTCTAGCCATAGTTTTAAACATCTTATAATTCCGAAACAGCTGTCACAATAATAATAAAAAAAACTAAAATACTTTCAGAACTTAATAGTAACATATTTTCATTTGATTTACTTTAAATTAAAAAAAAAGAGTTTTACGAATTACAATCGTTCAGATGTGGTAACCAAACACGGCTAAAGCCATTTTCACCAACGTTTCGATTCTGAACGGTGGTCTTTCACCAGGATCTACCACTCTGGAACGTACCGAATACTATATATTATTTTACAATAACTATCTGTGCATTAGCACGATAAATAAAATTTATATGCCAACGCCGAGATTTGAATTTGCGACCCCTGGCTTCGTTGTCGAGGATCCTAACCGCTCGACCATGAAGGTCGTTCTGATTTAAGTGATCTATTTTCTATCACTTCTTATATTTTCTTCAGCAGGTATGTTTTTGACGATAAGTATATGTTTTTTTTCGAATTTTGAGTGATTCCTAGAAAATTAACCACCCTTTCATAGGAAAGAAAAAGTAACCCAATTAAACGTGCTTTACTCCGGTATAATATAATTAATTACATTTTATGCTTTCCAAGTCCCTGAAAATCAACCAAATAAAATCATTTCCCGAATTATTCAATTCCTAAAAGAACTTCAAAAAACCTTCTTGGAAAATATGTTTTAAAATGCGCTGTAAAAATTATATTAGATTACTTGATACTTATATTAAAAAAAGGATTTCATAAATATATATTGCTATTATATTAGTAGATATGAATAGCAATTTTTTTTTTCACAAATATTTTGGCCAGCTAAAGTTGGAATTTGGTCGTTTGTGCGTCGGAGACATTCGTGCCATCTTGCACATACATTCATATATCACCATTAACCTTTCCCTTGCGGTGCTATAAAATACCGGAAGCTCCGTTGCTGTACACTCAGTAGACAGTGTGGGTACATATTTAGAGTTTTGTGATTTTTAAGTTTAAAATTGAATAGTTAACATTTTTTACCTAGGTGTTTATGTAACTAATTTTTATACTAGAAGGCACATAAAAATGTACCTATACATTTAAGTAAAATACTGTGCATATGAGTTATTCAACGAATTTAAAGTCTTAGATTTAAATACAATATAGCAAAAAAAATCATTACTTCAAATCCATAATTTGACGGCCTCCATGGTGGAGGGGTAAGGCTCTCGACTACGAATCCGAAGGTCGCGGGTTCAAATCCCGGCGTGCGCAAGTAATTTTTATTTAATTAATTTGTGTTGTTTCATAATTAATTCATTTAAAAATAATATATAGTATATTAGTAAAACAAAGAAAATCTAAATTTAGATTCATTGAGCACCAGGCTGAGAAGCACAGGACAAATAATAATCCCTAAACTTAATACAACAACAGCTCAACACCATTACACATATTCTGCCATAAAATGTTTTAACGAACTTCCCAAAGATATACAAAATGAAAAAAATTACGAACTTTTTAAGAAAAAACTTTAAATACATTTTACAAGAAACTAATTTTAGTTGTATATTATAAGTTCACTTGGAAAAAATGTATATGTTTATATACATACATTATATAGATATACTTTGTTAATAAAAATTTCGATTTATTTTATTTTATTTTTTAAATTAGTATATAGATACCAGAGCATCAAGTTCATGGCAGTACTGTTGAAATTATCAAATGTGTAACAATAAATATTAGTACTCCCTCCCTAAACACGAGAATTTCTCAATTAGGGAGGTATTAAATTTGAAAAAAGGAAACTAAAAGGATTATTTAAATAAATAAATAAATAAAAATATAATAAAAAAAAATTGTTAAAAAAAGTACTTAAATACACTTTTCTTATTACCATGTAAACAACGTTCTTAATTATGTCTAAGAAATATCTGAAAAAAAATGTATTGAAAACGATGATATGTCCAATACTGCAAGCAAACCTCCAAATATTACTAATGACCGAGTATTGTAGCACATCGAGATAAACCCCGCACAACTAGGCGAGCTATCAATGCACGCAGGCATACGTATATACCGACTAACTTATTTCCGATTATTCAACAATTTTTTTTGTTACGTTCAACAAATAATTATATATGTTTTTAATCTTTGAAGATAATATTAACAACTCCCAAATCGAAACACGAAACCGAAATGACACAGAAAAAAATTAAATAACGGTAGCAGCAGGACCTCATGGTTTATTACGAGGTCCTGGGTTCGAATCCCTGCTGCCACCATTATCTTTTTTCTTTTCTTTGTCTTTTCGGTTTCGTGTTTCGATTTGGGAGTTTTTAATATAAGGTTCAATGATTAAAAATATTTTACAATGAGGTTTAAAAGTTTCAGTAAGTTAATAAAAAAAAATTAAATTATATATTTCTTTCAAATATTTCATAAAATTTATAAACGTTTTGCGGAAGAATACCTAATAATTAATAATTAATAATAATTAATAATTAATACGAACTCTGTGTTTAGCTATTCTACAGAAATATTAAAATAATTAGAGACATGTTAACTCAGTTGACAGCATTGGCAAGGAAAGGTTAACAACGATCCACTTAGGGTAATCTGCTAGCTTAATTTATTATCGACTCGCCTCGTTTTTCTTGCTCTTTACGAAATCTGTCGGTTGGTTAAATTCTTCTCTATTTCAAAAACAGAGTGCTTGCTTGTGAAGCCTTTTCCAACAACGATTACAGTAAGTACCTGTCACTTCACGTCATCATAATTTAAGCGTTCTTTCTTTTTCCCTATATAACCTTTTCTTCAATATATCTAGTGGTATTTTATTCAAATTTTTATTTTCATTTAACTCATTTGAATCTATTTATTTATTTTAAACCAGCTGATGTGTACCCGTCCTTGCTCGGAATTATTATTGGTTGTGATTTCTTGCTTGTCGTTTGGATGCCATAATTGATTTGACGGTGATAGTAATACCTTATGACGGCTATTACTATCTCTAAACAAAGAAACAAAGAAACAAAGAAACAAAGAAACAAAGAAACAAAGAAACAAAGAAACAAAGAAACAAAGAAACAAAGAAACAAAGAAACAAAGAAACAAAGAAACAAAGAAACAAAGAAACAAAGAAACCAAGAAACAAAGAAACAAAGAAACAAAGAAACAAAGAAACAAAGAAACAAAGAAACAAAGAAACAAAGAAACAAAGAAACAAAGAAACAAAGAAACAAAGAAACAAAGAAACAAAGAAACAAAAAAACAAAGAAACAAAGAAACAAAGAAACAAAGAAACAAAGAAACAAAGAAACAAAGAAACAAAGAAACAAAGAAACAAAGAAACAAAGAAACAAAGAAACAAAGAAACAAAGAAACAAAGAAACAAAGAAACACAGAAACAAAGAAACAAAGAAACAAAGAAACAAAGAAACAAAGAAACAAAGAAACGAAGAAACGAAGAAACAAAGAAACAAAGAAACAAAGAAACAAAGAAACAAAGAAACAAAGAAACAAAGAAACAAAGAAACGTTCATAACCCCGGGCAATGCCGGGTACGCGGGCTAGTATTTTATAAATTCATTCCATTAACCAAACATCTAAATTAACTTTCAATTTAAGGGGTAATGCCACGTGGTATCTTAGACTCAAAAATAAAGTTCAAGAAGTTTAACAAAATTTTTAGTGCTTATTTTGTGAACGAAATTACAATATCTGCGCTGATGCTGGCGAATGCTGCATCCAGCTTTAGGACCGATCTCTGACTCACATAATGCTGCAACAGAAGCTAGGATGTCTCTTAAATCATTCAGATGGCCAGAAGAGAAGGTAAACGTCAACATGAATTTTATGGTGCATGCAATGAAGACTAGAGATAAATACATATTTTTTTTCGAAAAACACCACGTCGAATTAAAAACTCAAAACCATATTTTTTCAAACTGGCCGGAAACATGACTTAATTAATTAATATATATCAAGAAGCAGGTAAGGATTTAACTTTTCGTTATAAACAGAACTTTTTAGTTATGAATTATTTTTCATGAAATTTTTTTTTCAAACTTGCGACATTAAAAAAAAAACTTTATACTTATTTCCCGAGATAATTTTATCTGGAACCAATTTTAAACTTTTTGATTTTTTTGGCCACGTAAAAAATTGGATTAGTATTTTTTTCGGGAGCGGATTCCTGTTCGTGGTAGGAGGCTTCCTTTGGCGCCGCCAATTTGTAAAAAAAAAAAATGTTTTAATCTGAATAAAACATGACGGGTTCAATGTTTTTCATACTAATTTTAAAACGTTATAGCAACAGTTTTACATGTTGGATTTCATTAAAACTAATTTTTAAACCTATCCAGCACTAATAGAACAAACTGTGCTATTTTCAGCGAAACTGGTTGAGTGGTTTTTGAGAACATCGAGGACAAAGAAACAATCAAACTTTCATTGATTTTTATACATAAAGATAAAGGCTTACAATCAGATTTTGTATTCCATTCGCTATATTACCGTACTTTTTTTTATAAATTAGTCTATTTTTACGTTTGCCTGAGTGGCATTATCTATAATGCCAATTACCAAATTTATCCATTCAATATTAGATCAAAAACAATTATTTTATGAAATATATGAAAATCAGATTTTTATTTTATTTTTGATACATTTCCGACAAACAAGTACGTGTACCCAAATCATACAAAATGTCACATAATAAAACACCTAAAAATAACAAATCTCTTCAATTCGATCCGTTAATGAAACATTTGAAACGGTAAGTTCGGTTCAAGCAGAATATAACATCTTCACTCTTTCTATATTGCCTCCAATACACGTATATACACTACGTGACGTAATAAAGCGCCTCCAAGTACCCGTAGATAAAAAAAATGAGCCCCATAAAGCTCCGCAAGCAAGGTTTGTCACCACTGAACGTACAATCCCCAGTGATGTCATTTATACGATTTTGAATTAAAACTCATGTCGCCAGTTTTAATTGTCTTATTAAAAGGTACAAACAAGTGTGTTTGATAATTATTTCAACACTATCAATAATATTCAAGGAATATGAAACAGAAAGCACAGAATTTTTTTTATTGCGAACGAGACTCGAACTCGGTACCTCTATTCTATCCGAAAATAATGCAATACCCAATTATGCTATTCAATTCTTTTGAATTCCGTAATTTTTATCAATGTCATGTTTCTAGAAACGTTATTTTTTTTTCTTTTCATATATCGATGTATTTTAAATGGAACGTTCTATTTTTGTATTACGAAAATTTCAGTTAAAATTCGAAAAGATGCGTAAATTTCATGATACGATATTCATTCCAGAGATGTCCCTGTTTCGAACAAACAGATTTGTACTTGTATAAAAAAAGTATTTCAACATTTAAAGATGTAAATAAAATTCCAAATAAGCAAAATTTCAGACGCGCCCACAACGCACTTCTATCGGTTTATCCGTTCATTGTTTGTCACCAATAAGTGAAAACATTCCGCCCTAGGGGGAAATACGCCCCATCGCTCCATCTTTCAGCAGAATGTCTAGAAATGAGCTCCCCTCTGACTGCGACCCGCCCTACGGCCCACATGCCTCCAATAACCCGTGCAAATAGTCGAGGGCCTCCGTGTTTGCTTTATTCCCAAATTACGCAATTATCAGGAAACTTTAACCGTTGAAGCCTTTGAAGGACTTGTTCTAGGAATAAAATAACGAATTTTACGTCTGATTGTTTCCTTTTATTAGGTTTCTTCTTGTTTTTTCAACCACGTATAAGAATGAAAAGAAAATAGCTGACGTCATTAATATAGACGAACCGTCTTAAAACCTTTGAAAAGGTTAAATTATTTTTTTAATTATTAATTATTTTTATTGGAATTTATGAACCTCATCATAATATTTAATCATTGAAGAAGATAATATTAACATAACCTAAATGAAAGATGAAACCGGACAAAAGGACAGAAACTAAAAAATATTTCAGTCTCATCTGGGACTCGAACCCAGGTCCTCTGCCTATCCGGGGCAACGCTCAACCGACTTAGCTAATGAGACAAATTCAATTTGTGTCATCGTCATCGATATCATATCTCAATTTCAAGATTTGTGAATATTATCTTCCATTTTTAATTTCATATTATTGGCAACTATTTTTAGGATGTTTACAAAGTTCTACCCGAACTCAATTGCAAACTTAAACAGTGTCTCGGATTTACATCCGACTTTTATTTATTTATATGAGACATCTATTGACTTTTTGTAAAAGCCTAAAGAATTCAATTTTTAATAATTAATTATTTTTATTGAGATTTAAGAACCTCATCGTAATATTTAATCATTGAAGAAGATAATATTAACATAACCTAAATGAAAGATGAAACCGGACAAAAGGACAGAAACTAAAAATATTTCATCATTTATTTATTTATTTGAATCATTAACGCCTATCGGCTTTTTTGTAGTATATCTTGAAGTATGAGATATAGGATATAATATAAGAAATGTTTAAGCAATAAAGATCCCCGAGAGTAAAAACAACAAAGGATCGAACTATATAATTTAAGAACATGTGTATAAAAAAGCAAAAAATGAGATCCTGTGTAGGTAACACAATAATGGAATTATGAAAAAAAATTCAGATCTACTGGAAATACGAAATTCCAACACCCAAAAATGAACACTTTGCAGGTTGCTAACACAAGAAATTCTATAAATTATTAATCTTTATATTCTGTACGGGTAATTCGAAAAATATTTAAAGTTTACAAACACAGTAATTTTCAAATTGTAATATTTTAAAATCTATATGAAATACGTACTGAAATTTTACGCACGTTAAAAATTGCTTTTGAACTGCACGTATTTTCAGACATGTTGAAACGTATTTAATGATTTCAGTTTGAGGATTTGTGTTGAGGGCCATTTTTGAGTACTGGCCCTTAAGTCAGTTTTATTTTTAATTTCTTGTTAAAATCCTGTCCATAGAGCTCACACAATATACTTACCAATATGCTAAGAGTCAGCACTTAAAATGGCACTAACGCCACTTTCTAAGTTTTGTGATGCAAGCAATACTAGCAATGATTTATCAGTAAATTCTTTACATGTAATTTAAAAAAATATCTAACGTTTCCTGAGAATAAAATTTATGAAATGCATTCTTTTTTTTTAAATGCGTAATCACTTTGTGGCGTAATTTTTTAAAAAATTAATAAGAATTACTCTGTTTTTTTTTCTTATATGAATACCTCACAAGAGTACCAACTGCTCCCAACCGTCTGGAGCCAGTGAGACTATGGCATTCCCAATTGGGGAATGTTGTGAGGCTGAAGGTATTGGGGAGGGGAAGGAGAAGGGGGAAAGGAAGGTGGGGAAAAGGGGAAATACCTGGCTATTCAGATCTGGTCACCAAACACGGCTAAAAAGCCATTTCAAGCAACGGTTCAATTCTGAATGGTGGTCTTTCACCAGGGCGATACTGAGAGTATCTTCCACTCTGGAACGTGCGCAAATATACTATATATTATTTTTTAAATGAATTAATTGTGAAACAACAGAAATTAATTAAATAAAATTTACTTGCGCACGCCGGGATTTGAACCCGCGACCTTCGGATTCGTAGTCGAGAGCCTTACCCCTCGACCATGGATGCCGTCGTTTAAACCACTATTTTTAATATATAAATATCTACATGTTTAAAATGTTTTTTACCCTGATGAGGGGAGCTTTGCTTCGGAAACAGTAGTTTAAAGAAAGTAATTCTTACTCATTTACGTATTCTTTAAAATTACATGAAATAATACTAAAATGTCTAAAAGAGGCGCCGTTTAAATACCAGTGAAGGCCCCTTTGAACGTTTTACTCAAAGATCCAATATATTTTTCTTATAGAACTTTAAAGCTCACAGTTTAGGAAGCTTTTTTATTGGAAACTTCGGACAAATTGCTAGAATTTACATGTAAATCATTTATAGTAACTATTGCTTGCGTCAGCAGACTACAAAGTGTTTTTTTTTTCAATGCTTGCCTACAAAGAATGTTTTAATCTTTTTTTGCTTGAAGTGATGTTTTGTTTAAGAATATTTTTTACTAAAGTCACAAAAATTAATTTAAGTAATTAAAAAATATATATATCTAGTGTACATTTACCGGACACCCTACAAATTTAAATGTTTTAACCTCCCAGAACATATCTGTAAAATGAAAAATAATACAAAATTTTGTTATAGAATGGCCAAGGCTTATATGTGATTTTAACTATAACAAGTGTTGGGCGATTTTCTAGCTTTTTAAGTGCTTTTGAGGGGACTCATTTCAAAAATGTAGTTCCTAAAAATAATGACAATTTTTACGTGTTGAGTAGAGTTTTTTTTTTCACAAAAATTTTGAATCAGCGAGCTCAAGTTTCCAAGAACTAAATTATTTTTTTATCTTTACAAATATTTAGAAAATTTAGTTTATTTTAAAAAATCATGAAGAAGATTTTATTAACAAACCATAATGAAACATGGAACGGAAAAGAGCACAGAAAAAAGAAAACGGTCGCAACTGGGACACGAACCCAGATATCCTAGTCTTACCAGGACTGACGTCTCTACCGGTTATGGTGGCCCAATTGTTTTCCGTCGTTTTCATTTATATCGATCACATGTCTCACTATAATAAATATTAAAATTTTCCTTAATTATTTCCCTTAATTATGTTTTTGGTTACTATCATTTTGTATGATTGAAAAGTTCTACCAGAATATACTTATAACCTAGATAGTGTTTCGAATATACCTATCTGATTTGTATTCATGTGGGACTTTTCTAGTCCAGAATGAGTCTTCAATTTTTTGGATTAACTTATTGAAACTTATGAACCTCGTTGTAATTTTTAATCATTAAAGAATATAATATTAAGGAATTTCACTGAAACATTAAAGAGAAAAAGACAGAAAATATAACGGAAAGGGGGGAAAATGGGTATTTATGTGTGTGTTTTTTTTTGTCTGTTGCATGTTTCATCTAAAAAAGCTTTTGTAAGTTACTTAAATATATTGAAGATTTACTTAATGATTAAATATAACAGTGAGTTTTATAAGCTTCAATAAGTTAATAAATGAATTAAAAATTACTTTGTACTCAGCACTTTATTAATACATATTTATCAACATGTTTCGAAAGCGATGAATTCCTCATCAGGGATATATAGAATACTCAAAAATAATAATGTCAAGTATAGATAAATAATAAACAATTTTTTTTTCTATAAGTTATATCAATAAATTGAATGTTTCTCTTAGTGTCATAATCATCCCTGTTGCTCTTTTTATGGTCGCCAGCCCACCGAGCAATTTTTCCAGATATGAGGAGACCAGAACCAGTGCAGTTGATGTTATGTGCAAGCAGGTGCTAAATATTTTATGCTTTTACATCCACGAGCGCTTTGTTTTATGTCAAATTCCAGAGTTTATGGTCAGTGAAACTAACGTAATGGTGGAAATTAGGAAATATGGGTTAAGTGCAAAACGGAACCATGTTATTGAGATTTTTTCTTGTATGAAAACCGCACAAGAGTCCCAACTGCTCCCCTTTGTACAGCCAGTGGGACTTTGGCATCCCGATTAGGGTATGTTATGAGGCTGAAGGTATTGTGGAGAGAAAGGAGAAGGGGAAGAGGAATGTGGGGAAATACCTGGCTATTGAGATCTGGTTACCAAACACGGCTAAAAGTCATTTCAAGCAACGTTTCAATTCTGAATGGTGGTCTTTCACCAGGGCGGTGTATGTAGATATGAAGGGAGTAGGGAGAGTAAAGGGTCTATCCTGGCGATTTACCAGTACTTCTTTATCATCTTAAAATTAATTATATATGAAAAAAAAAATAATATGAAAGTTTATTTCAAAATATATTAATTTTTCAACTATGAGAATTATTTAAAGTGCATTTTAATCAATAACTAATTACTCTAAATAACTCAGGTTGTAAGCAAATCTCCAAAATGAGTTTTCTATCAATCAGATTATCAGTCAGATTTGGCTGATCAACATTATCAGAGGGTAATTATCAATCTACATACACAAATGCATCGTCTCAATAAATTAAATAGGGCGCCATGTCATCTTTAAAGTTACAAATTAAATTAATCGGTTTAATCGCAAAATTTTGCATAGTGGTTCGTAACGCCCTTGTCTGGATTCCAATGGCCACCTTGAATATATTGCTCTCCGTTCGTCCTGTGATGTTGTCAAATCTCGAACTTATCAAAAAGCTACCGGAACATTATCTAGTCCATAGGGATCGTGTTGTATCATTTGAGGTGTCGAATGAAAGCTGTACTTGAATCGTTAAAAGGTTGGAAAGTACCTGCTAATTCAGATCTGATCACAAAAACATGGCTAAAGTCAAAAAAATGATCTGTATTATAACATAATATTTATTGAAAATTGTTAGCTCAATAGACGTTTCACAGTTGTTTGTGGGATCTGTGATTATGACTACCACGGGAAAAATCTATTATTTCAATTTAATGCTTAGTTTAACAATGGTACTTAATTAATAGGATTAATTAGTGTTACCAACTTGAAAGGGAGATTAAAGCATATCGCTAATAGCTCCGCTCTAACCTCCCTTCCATACTAATAAGTGACGCGTGTAAAAGAAAGAGAGGTAATAAGGGAGCTCTCAACAGCAGGACCGTAAAAAGAAGAAATCTATTCAGTCACCATATAAAACATGGAAGCAAAATGTTTTCTGAAGGAGCTTTATTTTCAATACGCTGACAAAGAAATACCAATAAGCTGTAGGTTTTTTCCGCATTGTCTTTAATACGAAAATAATTGAAGTTTTTTCTTGTTTTTATTTACTGACAGGAACCGATCAGTAAACAGTTGAAATCGCAGAAATAATGGAAAATCTATCATCAATACGTGGTGTGCACGATCCATTGTTTTATTGGAAATATACAAAAGTACCTGCATATTATACATACTCGCGTTATAAATGTATGCGAATCTTTTGGATTTGTCCTCAATGCAACAACTTACATAATTCTTGGTAAAGGTGTATTTGTTTTTTGTCTTTCATCTAGGTACAGTTTTTTTTTTAAATAAATTAAAAATATATATATTTTTTTTAATCAAATTTAATAACGTTATTATTAGGTTCTGCAAGTATTTTAGATTTTTTTATTATTATGACAGCCGTTTCGGCGTTCAAGGCCATTTTAAAACTGTTTGAACATTATTTAATTCGATTTAAATATAATTTTTTTTAAATTATAAATGTTGGTCTACGAATTAAACACAAAAACTATTAGTATCTGCATACAGCTTGGCAGAATATTGTAGAAATAATAAATTATAAGTTAAAATGTTCATTACTATGGCAACACAAGGGTTTTTGATGTTTTATAGAGTTGTTTAGCAGAATTTAGAGGGAAAAAGCTCGTGTCCAACATAGAATATTTTTAAAAATAATTTATGAATAATATTATGTTGATTTGTCTATTTTTCTTTAATAATATTTATAACTTACTAATTTTAAACGATTAATTTGTATTTTCCTGCTGTGCTATATTACAATGTTTTATATTACGATCTTATTATTTAACCGAAATTCCCTCACCAAACACAAGAACCTTGTGTCTTTATGGTGATTGCAAAGTTTCATCCAGAACTCAATTGTAATCTGGAAAGAGTCTCGGATATACCTACCCGATTTTTGTTTATATGAGACATCTATTGACTTATTTTACAAGTGTGGAAAGAAATATTCAATTTATTTTTTGTAACTTATTGAAGTTTATAAACCTCATTGTAATTGCAATCATCATAATGATAGCAGCCAATAATATGGGATTTATAAAAATGGAGGATAATATTAACAAATCTTGAACATGAAGTATATATATCGGTGTAAATGGCGTAAATTGAACTGGTCTCATTAGCTAAGTTAGTTAAGCCGTTACCCCGGATAGGTAGAGGTCCTGAAACCTTTTTAATTTCTGTTGTTTTTTCGGTTTCGTGGTTCATTTGGGATGTGTTAATATTATCTTCTTCAATGATTAGAATATTACAATGAGGTTTACAAACTTCAATAAGTTATAAAAAATAAATTTAACAAAAAATAAAAATAAAATAAAATGACGATTTTTAAATAATTGCGACGACGTACATTCAGGTTTGAGCTTATGCCTCGCATTCGAGTTTGAAAGCTTATTAAATAATTAATTTATTTTAATAGCTTACTGAAGCTTATAAACCTCATTGAACAAATAGAGTTATTGTTAGAATGAGGTTTATTAATTCAATGAGGATTACAAACTTCAATAAGGTATTACAATAAATTGATTTTTTTTGTTGTTACCATTCTTCCGAGGGGAATGCCATTCCCACAAATTCTGGTTCGGTGTACCCTACAAAATGGTACACCTTCATAGCTCTAAGGAGCATAATTTTATCTGCCCGACAGCTTTCTTCCGGCCTGGGGCGTTCCCGCCTATCCAATAATATTTCACATTTCTGTGGAAAAGTAGCAGGTAGAAAACCTGCCACAGAAATTTCTTAAGAATTCTAAGAAAATTCCTCAAAATCTAATTTCGACAATTGAATGGGCTCATTTTCCTCGAATTTCGCGACAATATTTCTAATGAGAAACGCCGAACCAGATTGTGGTTAGAATTTCAGCGTATCGAGTTATAAACTATTTTTTAAGCTTTGATACAAAAATCATTTTTTCTTCATTCACGAAAATGAAATTAAGATATATCAAGGAAAAAAATCTTTCAGTAACTAAGTGGGTCTTCAACTCTTTATCGGATGTATAAAGTTGGTTGGAGTATATAGGAACCATGAAGTAGGAGAAATTCGATAAGTTGAGTAGGGTGAGTGATTGATACTAGCGATTACAACAAGGAATGTGGTGATATGTTAGATCTACACGTAGTTCAATTCCATGGGAAATTTACGGGAAAACGATATCAAAGCCCCAAGATCAAAGGTAGACATCGTGGAATCGAAATATTTTTTTTCATGTTTGATTTGTATTTTCTGTGTTGTGGGTTATTTAAAAAGCATTTCTTAGAAACTTAAAAATAAATCCCAACAAACGAAGGGAAGAAATAAGAACATTATTCTACCCACGTACCATAAATAATTAACTTGAAAACATCTTGTTTTAAAGATCGTCTGTTTAACGAAAGGTATTTTTTTTATTCTACCTTTTTTCAGAACTCGTTTCTAAAGCCTACAATATCTTCGAATCTTAATTAAAATTTCATAACCAAAGAGCTGGAGTATTTTTAAAATCATTTCATAAATGAGAAAGATAGAAGGAATAAGGAAAAACAGACAAATATAACAACAACTAACAACTTCAACATAATATGGCAGGATAACAGAAAAATTAATGGCTCGCCTGCGATCGTCAAAATATATCAAACTGAATAAATTGAGTCCTTTAGATACATTTTTTCATTTTCCGTATTTTGCTAAAGTTTTTCAGACGGATTGGTTGGGCCATCTTACACAATGCCCCTCTCATTTACACACACCTACATTTATTTACACATCATTTCATGAACCGCTGTACTTGGGAGTTAATATTGTTGCATATCCCTAATCATTCCTGCCTTGTCCCGTTTGTGCGTACCTTCCACGCTCCTGCGTCGCCAGTACAAAATTATACAATATATTTCGATCTCAGACTGCTAAGTTCGCCGTTATGAGTGCCGTAAAGATTAACTGGATGAGAAGATAACTTGGCTTCAAATACCCTTGGTGAGTCTTTTATCTTTACCTTGAAACATATTTTCTCCTTGGTGCAGTGGTCACTCACATATCATACAACGGTCCTTCGAAAATACATAAAATTACACAAATTAAACAACACGGCAATAGCATTTTTTCATACCTCCAATTTGTAACATGTAAAAAACCTTGATGCTTGTTTGCAAGTAGGTAGAGGCAAATCATTTTAAAGAGCGCATGTATTAACGTATTTCTGCACACGGATAGTGGTTCGAATTGGTTCGAAATAGTTTGGAAACGAACTTATGGTATTCATTTCGGGCTCGCTCTCGAGCTGAATTAATACGGACTGGTGGAATTTTAGCACGCAATTGAATAGTGTGCTGTATTAAATTATGGTAAAACTGTATTACAAGTTTCCGTAATTATATTATCCCTTTTCATGGGACTTCACTGCACAAACGCACTTTACAGAAACCCGCCACTGATTATATCCGTAAAACCGTATACATTGTTAAGATCCACAACTCCATTATTCTAGTTTGTCATATTTAACCAACGTCAGTTTGGGATCGGGATTATGATACATTTTAAGAGAAGTTTTCGATGGCCTACTAAGTGTTTTCAGAGGTTTATAAAACTAACGGCCGTTCTTCCCAACCCTTCTGAAGAACTGAAATTTTGCTTCAACACTGTTCAAATGCACAAATACGCTCTTCCCAACGAAATTCTCGATCGAATTTAGGATATTGATTTTTGTGGATTAAGTTCTTCTTAAAGACTAGGACTATAAAAAGTGTCAACAGGGTAAACGAACGTCACCGAAATTTCAAATGTCATTATTAGTTTACAATCTATTTTAAGGGATTCAAATATTGAATGACAAAGATTTATTTCCGTTTTCGAATGTCTTTACATGTTTTTTTTTGTATATTTTAAATAAAACTGAAGAGAACCTAAGTTATTTTACTTATTATAACTATATTTTGACTTGTTTTTTCACGGACGAGAAACATCAAATGTCAAATGTACGAAACGAACAATGTGCTTTGGCAGCATTATCAAAAGTCAAGGTACCGCTTTATTTTGAACATATTTTTAACACACACTTTTGTGAAGTATAAAATGCTGGTTTATGTACTATCTTCCCAAACAAGTAATGTATATTATTGGAAACAGGCAAACATGACGAATACTTAAGAAAACACTTGGCTTACGGTGCATCAGATTGATCAATCGAAAAGTCGGGAAAAAAGTGCTTAATTATTTTACTTGTTGCTGTTTGCATTACGCGTTTGTAATTTATTTGTGAAAGCGTGTTTTTAGAAATATCGTAAAATATGAAACTCATTGATTCCATAGCTAATAGGCAAACGATTATTCTGACAGATTGTTCATTCATTGCCTCTGGCGGTGATAGGAACATACAGCAATATTAACGATATTATAAACCCACGTAATCATTTTCGAAAAACTCTGCGATTCGATATGTGACAGTTGCCGTGCGACAGCGTGCATTTGGTAATATTAAACATTTCATATGCCAAATGTCAATCAACTTTCAGGAGAATTCAGTTACTAAGAAAGAAGTATGAATATATTTAATATTTTCAATCGATACCAACGATGGGTGTATCGTACCTTCTTGGTACCTTTATTCAAAGTGGAACAGATTTTTAAGTATCGCTCTTGCGATAAATCATAATTCCGAAATAAAACTCAACTCTCTTTAGTGTTGTATATTTTATTACTCTGTAATATAGACTACTTTGTCAATCTTTTATTTTCCGTTGATCCCCCTCCCCCCGGCCTATTTTTCTAAAACTTTGGTACAATAGTGAACAAGTAATATTTATTCACTACGCGATGCATTGCTGCTGGTATGAAAATTTGTAAAAAAATGCAAGTGAACGTGCTTGCGTGTACGCGATTCGCTTTAAGTATGCAGTAGGCTTGTCGAGTGAAATTTACTACCGTGCTTTTACTATGCGTGCAGTCGAAATGACCCCATTTTTTTCTCCCTGTCATGGACCCCCTGCAAATCTATATGGACCCGCAGGGGTTCGTAAACACCACTTAGGGAACCTATGATCTAGACTATATATATTACCATATAGTATAAGTATAGTGTTGAATATTTTCAAGAAATGTCAGTCGATTCGGGCTTAGCCCGAATGTTTACGAGAATTGCCGAACGATAGCCAGGAGAGTTAGTAGCAGCTCAGCTGTTTGACAGACCGATTTACACCTTTGGATAGAACGACCGCTGATGGCTTCATACTAATCCATTGTAAACACGATAACTATAATAAACTTACTTATAATCTCAAACGAACCGAGCAAAATTGAAGTTTCCAAACACATCTTGAAGTAATCCCAATCAAAGGCTTGGTATAGCATTATAATAAGTATTTTCATATAAAAAGTAATTACGTTATGCAAGCTCACGAAATAGCTTATTTTATTTTACTACGAACTGAAATGGACCACTTTCTATTACACGGCAAAGCCAGCGTACCGAGTAGGAAATATCTTTACCCATAAATTCCCTTTCTGAAACTAACTCATGGTTTGCACATTATGTCGAAATGAGATAAAATGTAAATAAACTATCTTTCTATTCCGAGTTCAAATTCCGAGATCCATTCTACAGTCGCCATGAACATTGGACCTTCCTCCCTTTTGTTTTGTTCTGCGGCCAAGATATGAATACTTGGAACAAGTTTGTGTATTTGGGAAGTATGTTTGCGAGAGATTTAAAGGCTGATTAAGGTATTGAATGAATAATAATATTGGTAGTAATAATAATACCACCCAATTTGAAAATTGTTTTTTTACGGTTAAAATAAATATTTCATGCTCCACAGCCCATGATGAAAAGACACTTCTATTTGAAGATTATTGAATCTTTATATTATCCATTAATTTATATTTAGGGATAGTTTTTCTTAGGGTAGGGATAGCTTTCAGCCTTAATGAAGTGTATACCACTGACTGCACCAGGGATTAGGGACCTAGCAACGGGATGTAATTTGGCGATTCGTTAAAGCGTCGATAGCTAATTAATATAATATCGTAGGTTATAAAAAATGTTATTAATACAAAAACCACAATTTACCCAAGAAACTATTTTACTAACGATAATCACAGAAAAAAATGTATCTTACAAAATACTATTCAGTACAAATAAGGTGTCAACAAATTCCTTAGTCACTGTGCATCCGGGCAGTTAATAGATTCCTAAGATTTGCACGCTTCCAAGGTTTGCCGCTGAATCGCCGCGAGTATGTTTTGTATGAAATATTTCTAAAAACAGAAAGTCCTGTAGGTGCTGAATTCATAACGCACGAATGGGATTCATTTCGGACACGCTCTCGGGCAGTATTAATAGATTTTTTTATTACGAATTTTGAATAGCGCGCTGTTTAAGTACGGTTTAATTATAATGCGAGTTTGTCTCATTATCTTTTTTTTTCTATACGGAAGTTCATCATAAAAACGTCCTTTAGAAAAAACCGCCACTGGTTGTAACCTCACCATCTCTATGATAAAGGACGTATTTAGAAAAATAGAGAGAAAAGTAGATTTCACGGCGGTAGAACCCATATGTAATTTTATTAACGTTTGAAGTGCCATAAAGGGTGGTCCAAAACTATTTCAATTCACTGAACAGTGAAGTTATCAAATCAGTCAAATATTGAATATAGGGTTCAATCAAAACCCACTCGACCTACATATTATGTGTATTTGAAATACTTTTCTATTCGGTACACACAAAGTGAAGGCCTTTTTCACATTTATATTATAAAGTCAAATCGCAAAGTGATTGCTTTCCAGGGAAATTAGACTAAATTATTTTTTTTTGAACCATGAAACATGAAAATGAAACTGCAGATAAGAGATTTTATAAGATATTAGCTGATGTGTACCCGGCCTTGCTCGGGATTTTATTTTTCATAGAGTTATGAAGTTGAGAATTCTCACTCGGGTGCAACAATTGATTTGACAGCAAAAGTAATGCCTCGCGACGACTATTACTATCTCTAAATAAAGAAACATTCATTTGAAAATTTTAAGAAACATTCATTTGAAAATTTTATTTCATTCCAAACATGTATATTTTTATAAATAATAAAGTTCTTAAGTAGGTACCTACTTGCGTTTTCAAATTTGAAAATATTCTACCCAAACAAACCTACTTCTTTTGAATATGGAATTTGTGGCTTACTGGAGTGATATATGTATGGGCTAACCTGAATACAACATTGGGGATTCAATGTTTTTCATACAAATTTTAAAACGTTATAGCTACAGTTTTACATATTGGATTTTTTTTTCAAACTACGCTCTAAATCTTTTCCTCACTAATAAAAATAAACTGTGCTATTTTCAGCGAGACCGTTAGAGTAGTTTTCAAGAAAATCATTCATTTTTATAGATAGAGATTTCTATACAGTTTACAGGTAAATTAAGCATGTAAGGATAATGCAAATAAAATAGGTATAATGGAAAATAATACTGTTTGAAAGCTTTACATATTGGATATCATTCAAAATATTATCTAAACATATATTTTCTTCAAACGATTGGTAACTTTGTGGCATCATTATTAATTAAATTATTAATAATGTACTTTGTTTACACCACATTCATAAAAATAAATAAATAATTCTACATGTTTCGACAGCAATGGTGTAAAAACAATGTTACTCTCTAATCCAACCAATTATGCTATTTTCATCAAAATCAGTCAAGTAATTTTCGAGAAAATCGAGGATGGACAGACAAACATTCATCTATATTGACCTGCATATCAAAAGGGTATTACGGAATAGCTTACAAGTCTTTTGAATTTCTTTAAAATTCTATGATATGCGGTAAATAAAAAAGGATGTGAAAAAAGTCTACTATGCATTATGTCATTCCCGAATGGAATATGAAATTATGGGATGGGGATCTGCAACACCTAAATACATACACAATCTGAATACAATTCATAAAGGCATCACAAAGACCATACTTAAAGTAATAAGAACGCCTTCGACAGAAATTCTCAAAAGTTTTGATGTATTAAATGTACTACAAATACCTATATGCAAAAAAAAAAAAACTTTTGAAAGATAAATACGGACTCCCCCACTAGACCACGTACTAATGACACTAGATAGAAAAAATTACATAAAAAACATTCCATGTTGTAAAACCGCTTTCGGACAAAGAAGCTACATATATTTTGCAACGAAAGTTTTCATTCTCCCAGATACAAAACGAATAGAAAAGTTTAATGATTTCCCATCATAATTGAAATCCAACTGAAAGAGGTAATGAAACAACCTTAAAAATAGTACTAAAATAGCATACGTAGCAGATGAATCTAATTACATGATATCAAATTAAGTAACTTTAGTTTACCCCAGCACAGCAGCCCCGAGTGAGAAGGACTAAGAAAAAACACAAAAAGATCAAATACTTTACAAAATATTATTATTAATATACCGTTTAGTATTTTAAACTATTATTGCGTAAACATTATTATATTTACACAGTATTTTTAATATGTATACATAAACGTATATAATTCAATTAAAAAATGTATTTGATTAAACGTACTTGAACATAATGAAGCCATGAGTTAACTTTAAAATTGACTATCTAGTCCAAAGCTCAGCAAATCCCTGGAAAATTTTATTCTCTCACAGAAATGTCGTTCTTATTTTGTACTCCGGAGGCAATTAAATCCAAGTTGAAATCTCTTTTAATTATTTTTTTTTTAATGCAAGGGCATTAAATCGTCACGGTGAATATTCTAAGGTTATATTGAAATCAGAGCAAATAAAATAAAATAATAGAATTATGAAATTTTTTTACGTGACCTATTTAACATTGCGAGTATCGTCAGACGGTTTTTTATTTAAATATTAACAAGGTAGGTACATAAAAAGTAAGTTACTTTATATTTGCAAGACGATATGAATTACAGATATACCAAATACCTTGGATGATAATACCCCCAGCTTCTGACATTTAATGCCAACACGCTACACTAGC
Organism: Halesus radiatus; assembly: GCA_022606495.2. Lineage (NCBI taxonomy): Eukaryota > Metazoa > Arthropoda > Insecta > Trichoptera > Limnephilidae > Halesus > Halesus radiatus. The sequence goes on along the minus strand of JAHDVE020003071.1, from coordinate 10,659 downwards.
GCCATCTAGCGGACTGGGTTATTGTTTTTTTTTTCATGTATTTTACTAGATTTTTGTCATGTATAATTATAGTATTTGTTACTTTATTGTTTTTATGCTCATACATGAAGAAATATTAAAGAAATTAATATTTCTTATTTTATTTATTTTATCGGTTTCCATGATTAATTAAGAATTTATTTCGAAAATTAAATTTAATGAAAAAAAATCAATTCGTTCATCCCGGGCCGCTACAGGTGTTAGTGTAGTACGTTGCCATCTCAATGCATGGGAAACGTCACAAGCTGGGCGTATTGTCTATTTCTATGGTATTTGATTATACTTTATTCAACAGTTCTACTAAAAACTTGCCTCTCAGATAATGCTTCACCATATTTTTTCAATCAACTCTACTATTTAGAAAAAGTTGTCCAAAGAAGCGAAGCCAACAGTCCACAAAGGAGTGCTGATACCAACTCTGTTGTATGGCAGTGAGGCATACAAACTGGCAGAGGAAGGACGCAAGTAGACTGACTGCTGTAGAAATGAGATCTCTGAAACGAATGTGTGTAAAACCATGTATGATCGTGTGAAAAATGTTGAGATTCGTAAAGAATGCAAGGCAGATGGGACGAGAAGGGACGCTTAGATGGTTTGAACATGTAGAGCAAATGAATGAAGAAAGGAGTGTAAGGAGAATATATGACACGGATGTGAATGGAAGAAGAAATGTTGCCCGATGAATGACAATAGAACTCCTAATTGCTGTGTATAATTTGTAATTAATCGTATTTTAAAATTTACTCATTTCTAAGTAATTACAATGGGATATTTTCACAAACTTTGTATGCCGTTAAAAAAATGTGGAAGATTTAAGGTTTATTTTTCTGATTCTGACTGTTGTACTAAAAACGAGTTTTTAAAATATTTACACGCTAGATAAATACTTATTTAAAAAATGATCGTCTGTTTAAATGAAACCGTAATAGATGTTGCTAATTTATATGTTTTAGAATACAACACTTTTAGTATGCTTTTAAACATTAAAATTAATTGTTCCCTGGCGGGAAAATACAATATATTATTGTAAAACTAAAATATGTACACATTATATATATATATATTTATACAAGTTTCTTGAAGGACTTGAGCTTTAAACTTACCTAAACAATTTATTCCATATGTACATCCGCCAACAAACAATTCATCTCAATATTTAAAAGCATTAAGTGCCGAAAGGTTTTTTTATTAAAATATTCGAATAAGCGCCATCTGTGAGCGCGCATCACGTTTCGTTTAATCTTAAACGGTGCATTCCAAAACGGTTCAAATAACTACGACATAAGTAAAGTTACTGGCTACTAAGACAGCTGTCGCCGAGACCCTGCCAACTTTGGGCGGCGTGATTTCACAATCGCGAAAATACCCGCTACAAAATAAATAACGCACAAAAACAATTGCAGCCGCCCAGTATCAGAAACACCGTCACGGTGCGGTTGTTCTAATTTAACATTTTCCTTGTAAATATTATTAAAATCAGTCATCAGCGGGTCAGAGGAAAAGTAACGCGCTATTTCAAAGCTGCCATCGCGGCGTGTTGTCCATAAACAAACAACTTATTTGATTTACGCGAGGAGAATGCCCCTGGAATAATCATTGTTCTCGAAAACCAGTGGGACGGTGGTGGCATGCACAGTGTTACGTCTTGATAAATCATAACAGATTTGAAATATTACAATCGATTAATAATATCTGGAGATAGGCAAAATTTTCCACTTCACTGTTCGTAACATATGTATGTATTATTAACGTAATATATGATGTATAAAAATCAACGTAAGTTTGTTTGTTTGATTGTCCTCGTTTTTCTTGAAAATTACTTAACCGGTTTCGCTTAAAATACCACAGTTTGTTTTTATTAGTGCCGGGAAGGTTTAGAAAGTAATTTGAATGAAATCCAATATATAAAGCTGTTGCTATAACGTTTTAAAATTAAGTTGAAAAACGTTGAACCCCTCCATGTTTTATTTAGGTTAAGCCCATAGATATAAAACTCTGGTTAGCCACAGATTGCATATTCAAAAGAAGAAAGTTTTTTTGGGTAGAATATTTTTTAAATGGAAAACGTGAGTAGGTACCTACTTAAGAACTTTATGATTTAGATTTGTTTTGAAAAAATAAACGTTTGAAATGAAATAAAATATTCAAATTAATCTTTTTTTATTTGGAGTTAGTTACTTTTGATGTCAAATCAACTACGGCACCCTAATGACAAGCAAGAACTCACAAATTCATAACTTTATTCCAAAAACAAATCCCGACAAGGCCGAGTACACATCAGTTAGTGTGTGATAAAATACAGAATGTTTTATTTATTACCAAAATTACAAAATTAATTGATTTTCTTTAATAATTATAAAATGTATGTTGTAAACTGTGCCTGCTCTCAACATAGGATTTTCTAGCAAGACAGGCACAGTAGCATCACCCTTATATAATGTGTGATTTAAAGAAGAATAAATGGATGTTTAAAATTGTATAAACGGGCGGAAGCAGTCATGAAGGATGATTTTGTATCATCAATGACACTGATCAGTGGCCGAGTTGGCATCGCGTCTGAGTCTCAGCCAGGCGTCGTGAGTTCAATTCATCAGATGGCTAAGTCCTTCATTACTACACAGGCAACATCTTTCGCTTACTGTGATGGTAGTAGGAGATTTTCAAATATTTTCAGGGTATTCGTAACCACGGAATATTTGTCCTTCTATAAAAAAAAACATGTCCACAGAAGGGATTATCTGGTAGAAGTGTATTTTGAGCGCGTTCGTGCGTATAAAAAAGGTCAACTTTTCTATTTTTAGTTCCTTTACTTCTTCACACATTGCTTGGGTTCTGTCTGGGTCGCAAGAGTTGAAAGATAAATTAAAATAAAAAATATTAAGATATTAAATTTAAAATATTCACATAATCAAGATGTGCATATTTTACCTCCCTAGTGTGGTGGGTTAAGTGGTAAAAAAACTTATTTGACTATTTCTAATTTTGATCATAGCATACACTTGCTTCATTCACATTCATACATCGTATCATATTTTATTATTCCGACTTTTGACATGGCCCGACTCAAGTATTTGATTCGCTTGATCGTCCAATGTCTTCCTCGGGCGTCCCCGGCTTCTTCTTCCATTCACATTCGCGTCATATATTCTTCTTACACGCCTTTTTTCGTTCACTTGCTCTATATGCCTAAACCATCTTAGCGTTCTTTCCTTAGTCTTACTCATTAGGATTACATCAGCCTTGCATTCTTTACGAATCTCGCTATTTTTCACACGATCATACATGGTTTTACCACATATTCGCCTCAAAAATCTCATTTCTACGGCATTCAGTTTACTTTCATCCTTCCTCTCCCAATTCCATGCCTCACTACTATACATCAGGGTTGGAATCAGCTCTCAATTGTGGACTACCAGCTTCGCTTCTTCGGACAACTTTTGCTAGCGCCAACCGCGTTCAGTCCTCCGTTAATGGAGTTTCCTGCATTTACCCTTCTTTCAATATCCCTATCAGACTTTCCATCTCTCGTAAACATGCTACCCAAATATACAAACGCATTGAGCTGCTCCAAGTATTCATCATTCATAACTATATTGCACACTGTTCTCATACCCTCTCTTTCAAACACCATGATTGACTTAGACTTAGACTTCATCATTAGCTCAATCTTCATACATGCTTCGTTCATTCTAGATACAAGGGACCGTAGATCTTCCAACAACGTAAAGTGTTGATAAATCACTATTCACTCTGGTATTTCGAAGTTCAATAAAATGGCGCAAAACTACGATGTTAGAAACGGTTTGCGGTATTAAATGTTGCCATCATAGAACCCTTAGTAATATCATACATGAAACATGAATATATACATTAAAATAACTGCGTCATGAGCAGTTTCATAAAAATAAAATGGCCTATTCAACGATTCCCCTGGGAAGGCAGAGTAACCCCATTCGATGGTACCCTTTGCCCAACATTAACACAAATATTCACAAATAAACAGCTTTCCCGACATCCATGATGACACTGACAAAAATCGCGTTAACAGTTACGTTCGAAATTGCGTTATTCTATGCGTAAGTACCCATTTCTTTTTCGCCCGTGAAGCGCAGCACAAATGACGTCATCTCTGTATACGTTATGTTCCATTCCTTAAGAATTCGTGATATTTCTACTATTCCACGTTGGAGTTGCATGTTCCGAGGCGGAAAAGGTATTGATTTGAAAGGATGCATGACTTAACACTACGCTACCATACGATTTATGGTATTAGCTACCAACTGCGTGTCGTTAAAGTATTTCTGAATAATTACTGAGAATAATTAATTAAGGTTTTGTTATTATTAATTCAAAAGCCATTTAAGCAAGTATCGCCACCTTTTCAAGGTTACTGAAGAAAACCAGCCTTATGCTTTGGTATTTATCTGCATTTAAACAAAAGGTTCCGATAACTTAATAACGTGACTGCCCTGTTATGTTGTTATTGCGTATAATATTGTACAATTCTTTGCCAATTACATTAACCATGAATATGTTTTTGATCCTAATAGAAACGAGAATTAATACAAATAATGAGTGTGTAAGAATTTGTAAAACCTCCCTGGTAACAATTAATTCCCTTCCATTTAAAATCCATTTACCCCCACCCAGTTGGGCGGAGGTAGATAGAATCATATAATTAAGTCGTCTCAACGTGGCCTAAACACAGTTTTAAAATGGTCTACAACGCCGAAACAGCTGCAACAATAATAATTTTAAAAACTAAAGTACTTGCATAACTTAATAATAACATTATTAAATTTGATTTAAATATATATATTTTTAATTAAATGGGGTTCTACGAATTGAATACAAAAACAATTAATATATTGTAATTATTTATTGTTTCCTCTCTGTGGAAGTAGTGTCCACTCATCGATAGTTAATAGTCCCATTGATTGATATTAACGGCCCTCCATACTAGCCATAAAAATCTTTCATAAATGTTATTTAAGAATAACGAGATCTACGTGACTTCTTGCTCTTTGCTTTTTCTGGCTTCCCCTTCTCGTTTCTTTATCTCGCTTCTTCTCACTTCTCCTCGATTATTTTCGTTTTTCTTGCTTTTTCTCGCTGCATCTATTCGATTCTTCATCTGACTTATTTAAAAAAATATACATGTATATATATATATAATGTTAATACCGCACAAGAGTATCAACTGCTCCCAACCGTCTGAACCAGTGAGACTATGACATCCCCAATAGGGATATCTTCTGAGGCTGAGGGTAGTAGAGAGGGTAAAGAGAAATGAACGAGGAAGGAGGAGAAATACTTGGCCTTTCGGATCTGGTCACCAAACACAGCTAATTCCATTTCAAGCAACGTTTCGGTCCTTAATGGTGGTCTTTCACCAGAGCGATACTGAGAGTATCTTCATGTCTGGAACGTGGCATAAATATATTTTAGATTCGGTAATTAATTGTACAATAACACAAATTAGTTATATAAATGTGTATTTGCGAACGCCGGATTTGAAGCCGCGACCTCTGGATTCGTTGTTGAGGATCTTTCACCTTGGCGACAAAGGCTGCTATTTCTCGCTTCTTCTTCTTTCCCCTACCGAAATCAGTTACCGAAACAAAGAAAAACTATAGGATAACACAACAGAAACGTGATGGTGCGAGGTGAAGCATTTCACGAAAATATCGTAAACACGTGATATATAAATTATCCAAGAATTATCACGATCTAATCTTCTAACCGCGTAATATTTCGTTAATGTACCAATTTGATAAAACCGGCGGCTGTAACACGACTCACTTTAGTTTTGTCAACCAAAATAACCGACGTATTATGGAATTTTACACTATTGGTTTTTAATTGTGTTTATTTACTTAAAACGATTTTTTGGTAACTTATAATAATTATCATGCAGATATGACCTTTTCGTAGTAATATATATTTGAATTACTAGAAGATGGTTTTCTAATCTCAATTTGTGAAAAAATAGATCTTATAGACGAAATTTACTAATTAAAGTGGCCATATATTACTTCGTTCAGAATAGAGATATCTCTCACAGTCACTTTCATTATTCAAAACTGATAATACATATTAATGAGGTTGTATCCTACAACGAAATTTATTGTAATTTATAAGTGTATTATAGTAATTGGGGCATGTCGAGAGCAGACCTTTTTGAATTTTTAGAAAATGCATAGTACCAGAGATGTAAGCCGTAAAAATGTCATAGTGCTGAATGTAGTTGTGTCTCGTGACATCACGGATATTTTGAGCGGTCGTTTTAACCAAGTTCACTTTGAAAGCTCATATCGTCGACATTTTATAAGATATCCAAAAACTGTGTTTATCAAAATTTCATCAAAACAAAAATTTGAATACAACTTCATTATGAAATTTTAATACGCAGCATTCCATTTCGAAAACGATTTCATGGACTTACGTAGCCTGTTTTCTCTGTCGAATTTCATTAGCCAATTTAATGGTCCAGTACAAAAACAAACAAATTTAATTCCCTACAAATTATGTTTAAGTGCAGATTGTAACAGAGAACGGTGAAAGCCACAAAATTTAAAATTTAAATGTTTTTCAGATTATCGTGCCAACCGTTCGGACTAATTTACCGAGTTGAGAAAGCGCGTAGCGATCTTTGTGAAATGGTCTACCCCTCTATTCATTTGACCTTTATTCGGGAGGCGATGTTTTAGATCCTAGTCGTAAAACAAACATATTATGTACATCAACATATAAATGACTGATATCGCACAGCCCATAAAAAAAAGAGAAAAACAGGATTTTCGCCTATATTATAAAAAGAATTACGATTGTAGTAGCATTGCATAATTTAATTGTATTGCTCTGAAAGATATAGCCAATATAACGAAAAGGGGCGTACCGCAAGGATTTACATTTGGTCCCCACATATTCTTTTAATATGCCTCTACACTATACACCATCGCCAGACCTGTCAAATAACTACCAAATTTGTATTTTTTAGGTAAATAAAAATTTAAAAATTGAAAAACGGAGTTGTCATCGGAGACCAAAATTTCGTTTACATCTTTTACTCAAAATAAAGTCAGGAATCATTGGTTAAAGTAAGTCGGGCACGTCACGTAACACCCTGTATAGCTCTTGTAAAGCTGTAGCCTCTACGATAATTCAGTAATCATTTTTCTAGCAATTGTACTCGTATATTGTCCTCTGTAATAATTTACTTGATATCATTTTGTCTTACAGCTGGAAAGGAAAGAAAACGGATGAAATTCTTTCTACTTTTGAATTTGTAAATGCATGGTGGAAATCCATTTTAATATGATTTAAAAAAAAACCTTATCTCTTTCTTCCACTAAACACGTGGAAGAAAGTCATGAAGGATCTTAATAAAAATAAAACATTTTGAATGAAAGTCTAGTAAAAACGTTTTTATCTTGCATCATATTTCTTGTTTCTAGTTGCATTAACCAAAATTATGTCTTCTACACAGTCTTAGCTCCCGATCCTACCATTTTTAACAGAAAATTCTACGGAGTTTCATTTGAGATCAGCAACCCTATCAATTTTTCTTATGCAGAAGAGTTTTGGTTTTTTCCAATGGTTAAAAAACTATTCAAATAAATTCAGTACATGCGGGAAATTACGTGAATAGTATTGAGTAAGACTGAACTAACTAACTAACTAACTAACCATCAAACCGTTTCTCCGCAGGGGTATGCGGAGAGAACGGAACGCCAAACAACTTGATCTTGGCATACACTTCTTGCTTTATTCACTTTCATACAACGTTTCATACGTTCTCTTCTGTTATTCTGACTTCTGACATGGCCTGACTCAAGTATTTGATTCACTTGATCGTGCCACGTCTTCCTCGGACGTCCCCAGCTTCCCCGGCTTCACATTCGCGTCATATATTCTCCTTTCACTCCTCTCTTCGTTCATTCGCTCCACATGCCCAAACCATCTAAGCGTCTCTTTCTTAATCTTGGTCACTACGCTTACATCTAAATATATTAAAAAAATAATAATAATAATAAATACTTTGTGTAAACCACCATTTAATACATAAACATCAACACGTTTCGAAAGCGAAGCTTCCGTAATCGGGATACACAGTATACTCGTACATTAAGCTTCGCTCCCGAAACATGTTGATAATTATATATTAATTAGTGGCGATTAAAGTATTTCTTATTACATTTACCACACGTATTTTTACATTTATTAAAGAAGCAAAAATATTTTATTGTATAAAGCATTTGTCAATATTAAGTACCTAATAACTAAGACAATCATTCATAATTAATTATGATTGTCACGATTAGCGCATAAAAGCATATTTTGTCCTGAAAGAGCTCAATCAGTGTTAGTAATGTATTTGTAATGGAATGATTGTTGTAATCGATTGAACTATTACATCGATGTGCAACAGTTGGTCGATTGTAAGTAATTATATATACTGAATTTTGTTGCTGATCATGAATTGATTACATTTTCGATGAAAATTAAACAAAAATTTCTTGGTAACATAAAATATATCAAAATTAAAATGAATTTTTTGATTAAAAAACCTTTGTGACTTTTTTCCACTTATGTATTTTTGACCGGACCAGTTTCACCCTATCACGGGCATCGTCAGACTGGCACAATGAATACTAAATATATGATATATATAGCATCGATGTTGGGAGTGAGTTCTCTTATTTTCTAATATTGTTTTTATTTATGGCTTGAAATTTGTTTTATTGCTGACGGTACTGTTTACTATTATGTTTTTAAGGCGATGCAATGGAAAGTAATGCAAAATCAGTGTTTTCGGTTTGAGAATTTGATGGTCTAGAAATATCGTAGATAATTAAATTAAATACTGCAAGTAGAACACACCTTGGCCTTTTGTTTAACCGGGCATTTTTTTGGTCTGTCTTTTTATAAGCCTAGAAAAAAATAAAGTACCAGACACTAAAAGAAATGTTTAAAGCGCAAAATCTCCTACTTACGAACCCCTTTTCCAATATTGTAGTATTGTTCATTGTGGTAAATTAAGTTTTTTAGAATATATCCGTAAAACATTTTAATAATTATTTCTGAGCTTTACAGAATAGAATAAAATACGCATTTTGTTGATGCTTTTTTTTGCGTAAATCGAAACATGCGGCCGATGTTAAGCGGGACTTTCAACCTTGTCGCCACCTGCATAAGGAGCGCGTGATTTCGTTTTAATTTTAGCCGCTGGATCGCCTTAAAAACTACTTTCGGGTTGGTTTATAACCCCCTGGAAGACGGATTACATTGTGTCTATTTACTGAATCTATGGTTTTTTTAAAATTATATAACAGCATTCGTGTCAGCTTTTATTTGAACAGATGGTAGTTTAGTTATTTCCCTGTGATTTCCGTCTTGTTTGCTAAGATGAATTTTATATCAGTTTTTGTCCTATAGTTACATGAACTACGGATAACCAGGTACATTTTTGTTGGATCTTTAAAACTGGGTTATAACATTATAACATATTTTAAAGACCCAACAAAAATGTACCTGGTTATCCGTAGTTCATGTAACTATAGGACAAAAACTGCTATAAAATTCATCTTAATATGGAATTCCACCATGAATTGAGAGTTTCAAAATTATAAATAAATAAAATATATCATTTTCCATTTTTAGTTTCATATTTTGTAGATAAATACCGTAGTCAAGCAGTATTCCTAACAATGCTCCGCTTTTACTAAAATACTAAAAGGAATACATCCAGACCAATCTATCTCCCAAAGTGGTAATATCAACCAGCCGCCGAGATCTCTAAATATAACTTTCAAAGACATTTTTTTGCGGGGTTATCTCAGAGGACATATCTACATCAACAAATCAACGTCGAGTTAATTGTATTATTTGTCCAAAAAATACAAAAAAATAACGCATGAAATTTGTGTAAATGTTATGAGAAATGTTCTTGAAAGGGCGTATTTTTGTGGCGACCAAATGCGGTACTTAAGTTAGTGGAATTTTTATTAAAAAACTAGCTAATGTGTAACCGGCCTTGCTAGGGATTTGGAATAAAGTGATGAAGTTGTGAATTCTTGCTTGTCATTAGGGTGAGATAATTGATTTGACAGCGACAGTAACTATCTCCAAATACAGAAATATTCATTTAAATATTTTATTTCATAACAAACGTTTATTTTTTCAAAACATATCTAAATCATAAAGTTCTTAAATAGGTACCTACTCGTGTTTTCCATTTTGAAGATATTCGACCCGAAAAAACCTTCTTCTTTTGAATATGCAATCTGTGGCTAACCAGAGTGTTATATCTATGGGTTAACCTAAATAAAATATGGCGGATCAATGTGTTTCATACTAATTTTAAAACGTTATAGCAACAGTTTAACATGCATTCAAACTACTCTCTAAATCCTCCCGGCACTAATAAGAACAAACTGTGTTATTTTTAGCGAAACTGGTCCAGTAATTTTTGTGAAAATCGAGGACAAACAAACAAAGAAACAAAGAAACCAACAAACAAACAAACAATCAATCAATCAAACAAACAAACAAACACACAAACAAACAAACAAACAAACAAACAAACAAACAAACAAACAAAAAAACAAACAAACAAAC
>JAHDVE020003070.1:0-19282 GCA_022606495.2 Halesus radiatus | reverse complement strand
ACATGCGGCCGATGTTATGCGGGAATTTCAACCTTGTCGCCACCTGCATAAGGAGCGCGTGATTTCGTTGAAATTTTAGCCGGTGGATCGCCTTAAAAAAATTATTTAAGGCTTTGCAAAACAGAATTCCTATGGATTATTACAAACATTCCTTAAAAAGTGTAGGTTTTATTCACTTAAAAAAATATATTTACATTTTTGAAAATAATCTCTAATCAGTCGTCAGGCTGAAAATGTAATTATGTAAAATTCCAACGATAGAAAAAAATCGCAAAGTATCCTCGGAAAATTAAAAAAAAAAAACGGGTTTGTTCTGTTATTTAAAATGCTATGGGTTTGAAAAGATTCATAGTGTTTCTTTAAATGCTACTTAACACATTCGTCTTGAGATTTTTGATCTATCTTAAATATGTCGTGTTTTATTAATATTTATAGAAATGTCACTTACGTCCATTTATTCTAAACGATCTTCATATTGGCGCGTCATGAGTCGTGAGTCATGAGTAATGTGACCGGTGGCCATGTGCAATATGTGCATTGGCTGCACTTGCGGCGTTTCCCTCCCTATCTCGGCAGATCTGCTCATTGTTCGTGGAAGATAGATAACAATTTTTCAATGAAAACACACACCCACAATTATCTGATAATAATTACTACAAAAATATCTTTATTGTTTACTCAAAATTCGATAATAATTCTAATCCTAGGTGATTAATATTTTCATGACAAGGTAATTCGGTGAATGGAAAGCTTTTGTTGCCACAATAATGCTAATGAAGATAATGAAGTTAGATAATGGATTGATTAGTGTTGTGTTCCCACAGCCTAAGGTGAACGGGGAACAATGATCTCTGTTCAGGGATGCTGGATGCTGGTGGGAGTGATGGTACTGATGGAGCTGGCCTCTGCTCAAGGTCCTCCCCCCAAAGCGGCAGCGGATGATGGGGACTTCAGCAATGTTAACGCGGATGGGTCTTTTGATTTTGGGTAAGTTCATTGTTTGTTTATTGTGATGTTAATAAACATTTGTGCAGACAATACCCGCCCTTATGTTTACAGCCCATTAAAATTCATTTAACCAAATATGTATATATTTTTAAAAAAAAATTTTTTAAATAAAATATATTTTTTAAATTATACCATTACAAAATAGTCAACCTTTATTTATTAACCTCTGTATTTTTCCAATTTCTACAAATTAACATTTACGTTGATTATCATCTTTTCAATAATAAATCCGTAATACGTATTTAGAGTATAATTACACCAACGGTACTTGCATTAATTGTTTTTGTAATAAGAATGAACCATGATTAAGTCGACCAAAGCCTCTATAAGTATTGATGATTTCTCAAAGCTATAACAACAAGGACCGCGGCGCTTCCTACCACCTGGCGCAGGCCAACAGGGCTAACGTGGTGCAGGGGAGGTTCGGTTCCAGGGACCCTAAAGACAACATCATCAAGGAGACGGTCTACACCGCTGGACCCAGAGGGTATGCATTGTCCTTTCACCTTTCAGAAAATATAATTGTTTTTGCTCTCATTATCAATGATTTTTCGCAACCAAAAACAAATTCATAATTTTTTTTGATTAATCTTAAAAACGTAAAAGTAATAATAATAATTTGTGTTATTAATAAATTTCTTATACATTACAAACTGATAAAATTTATTACATATAAGAAATCACATGTACCTAATATTGGCAAGAAAAAAATTACACATATTTAAGGTACGGTGAACAAGAAGAATTCCAAAAAAATTCAGGGAATGGTGAAGATCGCGTCAATATGGAGAGTCTTTCAAAATTCAAAAGGATTCCCTCTTTGAATCTCTCCTCACTGACGCAAAATATGTCGATATCCTGTGAGGTTTTGTTCAGGAGATATATACCTACTCCCCTCCACCGGGAGAACTATTGGAAGGTTGGTCCCACATGCAGGAAGATAAAATAATCTATGTCTACGCTATCTTAGATAGTCATCAGGAACTTAGAGACTTATGCGGTCCAAAATAGTTGAATTCTCTATACAGCCTCGCAGCAGTCTAAAAAATAGGTAGCGGCGTACCCCTCTCTTCTGAGCTGCAGGGAGTGAAATTCGAGCATGCCCAGAAGAAAGTTGGATTAACCCACGGATAGTGGCCGCACTCTTTCATGTTGAAATCTCAAAAACTTTTCTGAACCCTCTCCAACATGAGGGAGCACCCCACCTCATGAGGATTTCAGATAACCGACCCACTTTCCAGCCTACTGCGCACTAAAGAGAAGTATAATATTAGAGTAGATACGGGTATCCCGAAAAACCCTGACGGTTCAGATAACAAATCCTAACATTTTTAATGCAGACTGGTACAAACACTCCCTCGATATGAACACGAAATGTAAGTTTATTTTCATACACAATTCCACGATCTTTTATTATTTATTGGTTTATTAAAAATCACTGGTTATTTCTAGGTAGCTCCACTAAGATAATAAGACAAAAATACAGAAAAATCAATAATGTTGCTTTTGATTAACAGATTTCGGGCTCGAGGACCCCATATCCACAGAAAGATGGACTTGGACCAGAGGCCTAGAGGACCCATAGGAAACAAGGACGATCCCTATTTCGACCCCAACGAGGACCCAAGCTACTCTTTTGGTTTCAAGACGAACACATACGAGAAGCAGGAAGATGCAAACAGACGTGGGGATGTTACTGGTAGGAAAACTGTTTTATGGTGAAAAACTGAATAACTCCAATAGTTTATTTATTTATTTGATCGTACGCCCATCTGGTCTTTTACGTGGATTTTAGAACAGAATATAAAGATCTATTAAAAATTATTAGCACATAGAGATTTTAAAACATAAAGTAACGAACCTTTTTTTAACGTTTAACAGTAACATAAAATATAAAACTAAAACAATATTATAACACAAATCATTAACGCTACATTATCCAAGCTGCAATATTTAAGGGCGAGAGGGACGTCAGAGCGAAATTATTTATTATTTCGAAATATTGATAGTATTATTACGCAATACGATAAACATCATGTTTTTAAATAGTAAAAGATTTGTTAAATATTTTATAAATTTACATAGGTTTAGCATTTATCAAAATCTAATCAGAAATATTACTTTTTCTGACCGTCCTATTGTATGTTTTACAAAATATTTAAAATATGGACATGATTTTTAAAGTGACGAAAAATATTTTTAATCCTTTCTCGTTACGTTTTTAACTAAATGTTTATAATCCGCATTAAAAAAAAAAAAAAAAAACATTAAAGTTACGTAGTGTTTATGAAAAAAACTACACACTGTTCTTTTTTTTTTAATTTATCTTATCGACATGTTAAAGAAAAACCTTCACAGCATTTTTTAAGGATATTCAACTTTTTAAATGTTTTTGTAAAACAAGCGTAGAACGGTCAGAAATGTGTAATATTTCTGATTTTATTTTGATAAATGCTAAGCCCATGCAAATCAAAAAAAAACGTAATAAATATTTTTCTCTTTAATAACACCATGTTTATTGAATTGCACAATAATATTTTCATTATTTTGAATTTATAAATAATAACTCTCCGACGTCCCTCCCCCCGTTAATTGTAGGATTCATCAAAGGGCTGGTATAGATGACGCTGTTTAAATGCAGTCTCCAAATATATCCATAATACCTCCAAACTTTGCCCAGATCATGCATCCTATTGGTCAGTGACTGTGACTGTGGTTTGGACAGAAAATTTAAACATCGATTTGATATGTAAATAGCTGATGTGTACCCGGCCTTGCTCAGGATTAATAAAGTTATGAAGTCGTGAATACTTGCTTGTCATTAGGGTGCCATAATTGATCTGACAGCGAAAGTAACTATCTCTAAATAAAGAAACATTAATTTGAATATTTTATTCCATTCCAAACGTTTATTTTCTCAAAATATATCTAAATAATAAAGTTATTAAGTAGTACCTAGTCGTGTTTTCCATTTTGAAAATATTCTACCCAATAAAATCTTCTTCTTTTGAATATGCAATCTGTGATATCTATGGGCTAACCTAAATAAAACATGGGGGGTTTAATGTTTTTCATACTATTTTTAAATCGTTATAGCAACAGTTTCACATATTGGATTTCATTCAAACTACTTTCTAAACTTTCCCGGCACTAATAAGAACAAACTGTGCTATTTTCAGGGAATCCGGTCAAGTAATTTTCGAGAAAATCGAGGACAAACAAACACACAAAAAAAATTACATTGATTTATATATACATATATATGAAAAATATTTCATATTTTCAGCAACCGTTGAAAATGAAAAAACTTTTCGGTGCTAATTATTATTTAACTTTAAAAGAATTTAATAATATTTCATTAGAACAGCACTTCCGAATTCCAAACGTTCTTACAGAGATGAAATAATAACATAATACCCAAGTATTCATTTCGTCAATTAAACAAATACATCATTTATTTATTTTATTTTATTTATTTCACACATTATTAAACAATAAAAACTAGAAAGCTTTGACTGCCCAACTAACTTTAAAAGAATTTAATAATATTTCATTAGTACAGCACTTCCGAATTCCAAACGTTCTTACAGAGATAAAATAATAACATAATACTCAAGTATTCATTTCGTCAATTAAACAAATACATCATTTATTTATTTTATTTTATTTATTTCACACATTATTAAACAATAAAAACTAGAAAGCTTTGACTGCCCAACTCGAAACAAAAACCCCTTTTAGGGCATTATCATATAGCAACCAAAACAATTGTGAGGATTATGAAAACAATCATAATTATTAAAGAAACAGTATTTTAATTTGATCGTATTCATAAGTCTCCACGGTATATCATATATTTTTTATGGAATGCAAAATATATAATTCTAAAATTCTAGGACGATATTCTTACGTGGATGATGTCGGTGAGAGACACAACGTGGAATACATCGCAGGGAAAGATACTGGATTCCACGTGAAAACTGCTTTCCCGGATTCCAATCCAGGATCCATCGGACCATTGTTCTACAATGGCCCTCTGGTGAGAGGAGAAAAGAAACAGAGAGGTCACACTTCTGTACAGCGAGGACTCGATGGATCTTACAGGTAAATTAGCTGTTTCAGGATAATTACCTCCCAAACTAAGGGACGGTACTTCAGTTTAAAAAAGCTTGGCTTAAGGGATATACTCGTATACAGGGTATATCAAGACAGTTAAATTTAATAATATCTAATTAGGTAGCCGAAAACAAGAAAAACAATTAAAATATTTTGATTGTTTTCACACATTACATGTAAAAAGTCACACTATGTGTCTCACTGTTATATTATTTTATATTTATTTTTACTTGGAGCAGGTCGATGAGTTTGTATATTTGGGAAGTATGTTTACGAGAGATGGAAAGACTGATAGGGATATTGAAAGAAGGGAGAATGCTGGAAACTCCATTAACGGAGGACTGAATGCGGTTGGCGCTAACAAAAAGTTGTCCAAAGAAGAGAAGCTAGCAGGCCACAGTGGAGTTCTGATACCAACCCTGATGTATGGCAGTGATGCATGGAATTGGCAGAGGAAGCATGAAAGTAAACTGAATGCCGAATAAATGAGATCTCTGAGACGAATGTGTGGTAAAACCATGTACGAGTATGATCGTGTGAAAAATATTGAGATTCGTAAAGAATGGAAGGCTGATGTAAGCGTAATGAGTAAGATTAAGAAAGGGACGCTTAGATGGTTCGGGTATGTACAGCGAATGAACGAAGAGAGGAGTATAAGATGAATGTATGACGCGAATGTGAATGGAAGAAGAAGCCGGGGACGGGCGAGGAAGACATGGCACGATCAAGTTAATCAAATACTTGAGTCAGGCCATGTCAGAAGTCGGAATAACAGAAGAGAATGTATGATACGATGTATGAATGTGAATGAAGCAAGAAGTGTATGCTAAGATCGAGTTGTTTGGCGGTCCGTCCTCTCTGCCTACCCCTGCGGAGAAACGGCGCGATGGTTAGTTAGTTATGTTTATTTTCCCACTAGTTAGTAGGTAGAAATTGTTTTATGTATATATATAATATCAGGACGTACCCTACAAACCAGTTATTCCTGAGTTTATTTCGAGTAAAATATGTGGATGGCATTTTGGTCTCCTGTGACATTTTTTTGTTCACTTTAAAACATTAAAAACAGTAGCATTGGGTAGTTAGGGTCGGGTGGGGATAGGCGGATACCTTGGAGTAATAATTTACCTGTTACTCTAAGGCGGGTACTCGGCTGACTGACCAGTGACAACATGTGAAAAAAATTTTTGTTTGAATTTCAAAAAATTATTTTAAATAAAAAAAAAATTTCACCGGAGATCAAATTTTCATTTACATTTTTTACTCCAAATAAGCTCAGGAATCACTGGTTAAAGTTTGTCAGGTACGTACTGACATGCATACTGTATATTAGGAACCCTAACAACCCAATTGAACTGATAACATTCCTGAGTATACTGAAATTGCAGCCATGATACGGCTTTTTTAGTTTTTAACAAAACTTACTTGTTTGGTTTTTATATTCGATTTATTTTCAAAAGATAAATATATTTTTAATTATATTCATACGAACAATATAAAATGACATTTAAAAGCAGACAAAAATTAAGGGCGCTGCGAACGTTTAAAACGTTTTAAATGACAACACGAGGAGAGCTCACGGGAAAAATAAAGTATGTTTAAAAAAGCACAATTGTTCAACTGCATATTTTTTTCTCCGACTAAAGGCCTTCAGAAATACTATTTGGTACTAATGGTACTTTCCGAAACGAGATGATTCTACATATTCAAGACAATTTCGTATTTAAAATTTTTATTATTATTGCGAGGAAAATAATTAATTATATGGGGAGGAGTTTTTTTTTGTATTTTTATTAAAATACCCATTTTTTAGACGCCAAATCAAAATAAAACAATCTAATTCACAGATCAAAATAAAACAAAATCTAGTTCAAATATCAACATTTTAAATTTAAAAAATATAAGTTAATATAATCGCGATATGTTGTTTTGGATTATTTCCAAAACGAACTGTCAAAATGAGAATGTGAAAAAATTTTTATATGTAGAATAAATTTCAAAGACAAATTTGAGTAGCTGGGTGGTGTCAACAGTGATGAAAAAAAATATTTCCACTTCATTAAATGTCCACATTGTATTGCCACGCTATATATTGTGACCCCGTGCATTCATATAGGTAGGTAATAATTCGCCACCCACAACACAAACAAGCGTATCTCAATTTAGCAACTTTCCAGGAGGGCCATTTTTCCAGGAAGAAAACATTTTTTTCCAGATTTTTATGCATTTTATTACATGTTCTGCTAATGGGGTTTTAATTCAACTTTTTTAACCCCGTTATAAGACACGTTTATGTACCTACCCGTTTTGTTAAAAAAGTGGTCCATGCAAAGTTACGTGTAATGTTGTTGTATGTAATTATTATTTTGTATGTGATAAAATACTAATGTTGTCTGCTTTTAAGATTCATTTCGGCTGGACCAGACCAAAGAAGAACTGAAAGCAGCGATGCCAGTGGTAATGTTCGTGGATCGTACAGTTACCTTGATGATAAAAATGTTCAGAGGTAGGTTTAGTCTTTTTAAAAAAAAAAAAATGAAGAGTGTTTACATTTTTGTTTCAAACAATATGCAACTATATATTATTTGGTTGCTTTCCAGAACTGTTCACTACATTGCTGGACCAGGCATCGGATACAGAGTGATCAAGAACAGCAAGGATCCATTTATTCCGTCGTTCTTTCCAGTCCTCCCAGATTATAGAGATCCGGCTTTAAACAAGCCCTTCCCCACAACTGACTTTGCTCCAGGCAATTCATTCACAAGTGATAAAGATGATGATATATTTGGAAGACCAGAGGGATCAGCAGCGTCAGGTCATGTCAAACCTCCAAAGAATAATCGTAAGCCTATCCCGCCACCTGCTACCGGAGGTGACGTTGATGGAAACGACTTATTCGATAAAAATAATGGTCCACCTGGAAGTCAAGAGAAGCCTGGCTTTGGATCGGATTCTACTAAACCGGGATCCAGACCAACTAGCGGATCTGGTCCGGGAGACTCATCATTCGGTGGTCCGAATGGAGGAAAGCCCGGAAGTGACGATGGTGATGACGACGATTTTTTTGGAAAACCAAGTTCGAAACCGATTGACAGTAAGCCTAGCGGAGGAAGTAATGAGATCGGAAAACCTGATTTAACTGGTAATGGTGATACTAAACCTAATTCCGGAGAAGAAGATGACTTATTTGGAGAAGCTAAGCCTAGTGGACCGACCGGTGGTAGCAGACCCACAAGCAGGCCTGGTAGTGGAAACAGGCCTAGTTATGGAGGAAATAGGCCAGGAAGCGGCGGAAGGCCTAGTACCAGACCAGGAGGAAGTTCTGAATCAAATGGAAGCCCAGAAGGTCCTAGTGGTAGGCCTGGAGCTAGACCTGGGGGTAGACCGACTGGGAGGCCAGGGGGCAGGCCTGGTGGAAGGCCTGGAGGAAGACCCGGAGGAGATCGACCCTTCAATAGACCGGGTAGACCAAGCGGACGCCCCGATGGTAGACCGAGCAGCGAAGATCAAGACGGACCAAAACCCGGAATAGGCGATGAAGATGATGACATTTTTGGAGTATCCAAACCTAGCGGCCCTCCAAATGTTGGTGACAAAATAAACAGTAAACCCGGAGTCATCTCAAGACCAAGCAATAACAAAATCGACAAAGACGACAAAGGAAGACCAGGAAGTGGAGAAGGAGGAGTATCATTTGTGAATGTAGACGACGACGAAGATATATTCGGAGCGAGTCAATCGGGTGGAAACAAGCCAGGAAACGAAGACGGTATTACAAAACTTAACATCTTTAATGAATAATACATGCATGGTTCATTATCTTCAACCTTCATAGCTAATCAAATATGTTTATAGGGTCGAAACCAGGATCTTCAAGTGAATCGGGATTTTCATCAAGACCTGGAAGTGGAGCAGAAAGACCATTTAGACCAGACACTGGAGCCGACACAGGACCAAGCGCACTTGAAAGCCCGACATCAGGCTCTGCAAAACCCATAGGACCACCGCTTACTGGAGGATTTTTAGACGGAGGTAGTAAAGAAGATGATAAAAAGGTTGGAAATAAAGACAAGCATGACGGGATATATTCACATCCAGGAGGAGACACAGAAATAACTTTTGGTGGACCCGGAGACAAGAACCTAGGTGGAACGATATTCACAAATTTAGGGGATGAATCGATACACTTTCCTCCAGGAAAATCTGTAAGAGCCCATGTGCAATCCATTGATATATTTCCCTATGGAACCAAAGTACCATCCCCTGGAGAAGCCATAGATGAAGAACTCAAAAAGCATGGAAGCCGGTAGGTAGCCTTACTCTTTCAACAGAAAACCTTGTACTATTCCAACCTAGATGATTATTTTCCGACAAATAAATATTATCCTTGTGTTTACTTTATGAGATGAAACAATAATATGACAATACCTATCTATTGCTACGTTTGGACTTGTAAAAACTTTTCCTATTTATTTCTCTGCATGTACATACAGGCTGAAAACTTGTGCAAATTAGTTTAAGTTATTAGTTTAAAGAATTATTTTATTATGTTCAATATTAAAAATATGAAACGTGAATCAATCATCTTATTTCTGAAAACCAATGATAGATATGTATAGAAATTGTGCTATATTATAGTAAAATTTTCCAATGAAAAGAATTATGGTCCCCTAGTGGAAAACTATCTTCTGACGCAATTAGAAAACTTTTACATCTAGGTTGTCAATCGTTCGATGGGTAGAATGCTCGGTTAGTAGTCGGACGGGTAGTTCGATTCTCAGTGTCTACTGACTTACTCCATTTTTAGAATAATTTGCATTGGGGAAAAGTCTGACCTATAAATTCTTTAGTATAAAAGTTAAAGTTTTGTAGACAATCGTGGAAAGGAATAAATGCAAAAAAATGAAGGGTTATGTTTGTAATGAAACCATTTGTGGATTAAGAGGTATTTATTAATTATCATCCATACAATTTCAATGGTTTGATATCTATAAACAGGTTCGGCAGAAAATTTTATGATTTCAGTAACTTCCATATTATGTACACTCACCTACTTTTCCAAAATATTATAAATCCTAAAATTGTATAACAATAATAATAATGTTAATTAATGCATATTTACAACACTGCTTTCTACAAACAATGGATGAGTAAAAATATTAAGTTCAAAATTTACAAAAACAAAACTTCAACAATTTGAATTGGTGTTTGAATTTTTTTACCAGTCAGGCAAATGTTACGCCTCCGCAAGATTAAGTACTAATCATTAAAATAGAGTCCAAATCAATGGTAAATAATAGTAGTAAAATAGTTAAAAGGTTATAAATTAAGAAAGAAAAAATTGTAAATATGAAAAAAACTGGGGTATACGAAAATGAACCTTTAAAAACACAAAGAGTGCACAGTTTGAATTCAATACAATTACAAAATTGAAGCAAAATATCAATGATTTAGCTGAGTGGTATAGAAATAAAGATGGCCAAGTCACCAATGTCAACTAATTATTGTTAATAAACAATAGTCTCTTCGTTTTTATACCTTCCAGCTATGGAGTGCAGAGAATTTTTTATCAATTTCCAAAGTTTTTCGATGGTTTTTATATTTTACAGCCAAAAAGTTTCATCGTTTCATTTGCATTTTTTTCGTTAAAATAAACCACTGCCTACAGTAACATAGATGAAGTCTGTTTTGTTTTATGCCATCAATTTAAATTATATTATCAGCCTAGCTACAAAATTGAAAGTATTCACTTCTGAGGTGTAAAAAGAAGGTACATTTTTTTATTATTTCATGAAGTACGCCTTAGAATTGGGGGAAACACTGTTAGGGTACATAACAGGAAGATAATTAAATTAGAAGAAAATATACATCTTCAATCTTATTGAATCTTTTGATATCTTCCACATATTTTATTGTAACCACCCTGTAAGTGTAAGTGCTCTCAAGTCCAAACAAACTAGAACATATTTAATTTTACAATTTACCAAACAAAACAATATCATATACTATACATCTTTGCCTTCGAAAAACTAAACACTTTTTGACACATAACTTCTTAACTTATTAATAATACAAAGAAATACATATGTACTTGTAAATATATCTTTTAATTAAAACAACCATAATGTTACGAATACATTTATAACTATGTAACAATGACTTACACAACTAAAAACCCCTTCGAAGTTTGTCAAAAAATAGGGTAAACGGGAAAATGGCTAAAGTTGTAACATGAATTGTAAATGGTAAAAAAATCAATCAGGAGAATATTGCATGGCGAGTGATTTAAATGGCTGGTTGTAAATGCAGTAGGAACGAGGTATTCAAATATTCGTTGAGCTTTTGTGAACAATAAAAAATGCTTATTCAACAATCTAACAATAAATTTTAAGAAATTTTCATTCTGTAATTCAGTGCGTGAGCATTTCTATGTTGTTAAACTTTACTTAGTCCCATTTGGTTCATACCATAATATATTACATATAAAGTATTTCCAAGGGGGACAAAATTTGAAAATTGTAATAAAATATTGACATGACCCGCAGAGTGCATATAAGTTTTAGATAAATTTCTCGAGAAGCAAGCACACTTTCAAATTTATATCATTTAGAGTAGTAAAAATTAGCACTTCAGTGGGAAAAAATAAACAATTCGGGATACTAAAGCTATCCAAGTTAACTTTAAAGTTTGAGCACCTGAAACAAAAACATGACAGGCTTATATAGTATTCAATGATCACGATCACTCTGAAAGAATGATCTTGAAAATGAATGATTGTGTCAAAAACAGTCTAATGAAGCCACACGCAAAATCAAATAAAAAGTTTTATGTATTTCAAAGGGCCAATATGTAGATGAACGTCGGTTGATTTTTGGATTGTGATGATACTTCCTGCTTCCATTTCCTTGAATCAACACTTTCGACGGCCCTGACACGCCTGCCAAATGTTGGACATGGACAAAACGCATCAGGGCAACATGCCTAAACATCTCAAAAATCAACCAACATCAGCCCAGTTTGCAGAAATAGGAGAGGGCTCTGGGAAGATTGAGTTATTTCTCATAAAGGATCTAATTATAATATACAAATGAAGCTCGTAGCCAAGTTAATATACTTTATGAGAAAAAGCAAATGAAAGGCATTGTACACTAGTTTCGAACCAGTAATGAAGGCAAAATTACAACCACTAGCTATTTGGAGCCAAATGGGTTAAAAGCTCAAGATGAGTTGAGACATTATAAGGGGTAAACAATAATTACCCAAATGTTTGCTTTATTAAGGCTCGAACCACTACATAGTAAGAAAATGAGCTATTTTCGCATAAATTTATAGTTAGTTGTGCAAGGTTTAATTACTCTAAGTAAGTTTTATTAAAAATATCCACTATAATATTCTACAATAGAAGGCAAATATTATTTTCAGAGGACTGAAAAGTTTAACAGGTCAAATGAATAAAAAATGCAAAAGATCTACTAATCTACATAGTTAATATAAGGATGTTAATGGAAAAAAATTGTAAATTTAAGTTAGGAAGCATTAAACACCATTAGAGGCACAAAAAGAAAATGTAAAACAATCTAAATAACAAATTCCTTGAAAATTTAAGAATATGGCAACTCCCCACAACTGAAAACTTTTTTATTTGTCAATATTAGCTATAAAGTTAATAATAATTACCAATATTTTGGTTAGAGTTTATTGTAAACGTTTGGTGAGTTTTTAGCAGGTTTTTGTTATGAGAGAAATGCATTTGTAGGTTTTGTTCTCGATGGAACAGATTTTAATATATATTTTATAGTTAGTATCGAAAATTATTAACGTAATTAAGCTTTGGCTGGCAATATCAACTGCACTCTAAGTTTTCATATTTTGTAAACAGACAAAAATATTTGTAAAAAGACAAACATTTGATTTACAAAAGTTTTTTTTTTAATATTTGATAGATTTAGATAACTGACGGAAGAGCAAATGATTTTTTATAAAATTGTGTGATAAATAGGATGTTAATATTATAACCTTAATAATATCACGGAACCACGAGGTGAGCAATATTCCACATGATACAATAATAAATGCTGAAATCAAAGACAATATTATGTATGTACATTAAAATAAATCTAAAATAAAATCATAACTACATAATTTCTATCTGGTGTTTTGAAGATAAACATTATAATCCTTAACATAAAACAAATAAGTCAAACACATTCACCTGCCTCGTATGCTATGATCTTTTTCCACTCTTGGCAACATTCCAGTACAAAAATTACACTGGGGAGATTTAGAACCTCTGAATGGAGGATTCTTTCTTCAGGTTCAAGAATAATCTTTCAATTCTTAATATATATATATATTTTAACCAAAGCTAATATCATACATGAAAAATCACTTTAAAATCCACCGCACACGTCTGGGGTTTTGAAGTAAAATTAAAGCCTTCTACAATTTCCAATTCCATACTATTATTTTCAAATACATAACACAAAATGAAAACAAACATTGGAGCAGAAATATAAACAATAATATAAAAAATATATATAAATTAAAAAGAAAGCAAAACGGAAAAGTGGAGGAACATGCTATTCCATTTAAATTAAAACTTCAATAAAATACTTTGAGTATATTAATAATTTCAATCAATGCAAGATAGAGGATATAAAAGACAGAACACAGGTATATGCATTGAGATGTGCGAGACATATACTCGTATAGGTATGTATTATGTTGACGTATCCTCAAAAGTTACAATAGAAGTCTTATGTTTTATCAAAATGCTTTGCTTAAATTTAAGAGTGTAAAATTGTTTACAAATAGTGGAGATGTAAATATAGGTAAAGTTAGATGAAAAATCTATCAAGGGATTATTAAGTGTTGATTACAAGAAGTGTTGTGTACATGTATTAACAGTGCTCTTTGTCTACATATATATTTTTTTAAATTTTGTAAATAAAGAAAGACAGAAACATAAATGCCTGAATCCTAGAATAAGAGAGAGTTAAATGAGACAAAATGTTAGGAACATAAAGACAATTAAAATTATTAAAGATTAATAGAATATTTTGTGTGCGTCAGATTATGGTCTTCTTACCCAAAAAATGAGTGTGCAAAAAATAGTAATTTTTCCAAAACATGGACACCATTCGACAGCTAACGAGTGTTAACATTGTTCTATAGGGAGAGGGGGGCACACGTAACAAGATTAATGAAAATCCTAATCCTCCTATTCATGAAAATATTTTATAAAAACGGAAAATAACTGTATAACTTTATGATACATCTTAACCGAGTTATACGTATTTACATTAGATTCTTTCCCCAACAGCTAACTACATAAGCAACCGGATGTAAAAATACAAATGGATTAATTCGTCGCCTGAGTGCAGAACTACCCTCACTGCGTTTGAGCACATTTCATACGAGTAATTTATATTTACAAAAATTCAAATAAATTTATTTATAGAACAACACATATTTTATTTCACTTGTTTGTGATTATTGGATCTATTTAAAGGCTTAATGGAGATATAAATCGATGAAATTTTTTTGTTTGTTTATTAGAATACCGACATCAATGCACATTATTGAAAAATTCCATATAAACATAGTTTCTTTCTGCACAATCAAATCAGTCCCATAAAGTCAATGCATTAATAAAAGCTAAATTGTCTAGTTCGGGGCAGTTCCGCATTCACATGACAAAATATGGTTGGGTAAACTTGTAAATATCTCAATTTGTCTGGGATAAGTATTATCATTACGTGGAGTTAACTTCCATGTTCACGCAGTTCAGGTTCAAGGTTTGGGCCAGAGCCTATATTATGTAGTAGAGTTCTTTATTTTCTTGCTAGTATCTTCGATGATAGATTTTAACTTGGCTAGTGGGGATTTCTTCCTATCAAGAAGGTCGTCCACTTCTCCCAATCTACCTGAGTAGGTTGCCGGCAGGTGGATTTGCAGGGGGTCCCTCAGTCTTCTTAAGTCTGTCTCTACCTTATTGATCTAAAAAATTAAATAATTTCTAATTAGTATTATATTGCTATTGAAATAAGGTAATTATAGAAAGCGTTTGGTTCGAAATACTGTACTTTTGATAAAGGATATAGCTAATAATGGATGGCAACTAAGTTTCATAACTTGGGAAAGAGGAAATAAGAGGTCAATTATTGATTTTGTGGAAATTAACTCTAGGTTGAGAGCCGTTACCGAAGACACAAGAGTCTTCAGAGAGGCTGAGGTTGAAACCGACCACTTCCTGGTTGTGTCGAGAGGAAATCTCTTCCGCGGCTGGAGCTCTAAACTGCAAGCGATGTCGACTCCAACAAGAGTCAAAATAGAAAAACTACAAAACGATATTGTGAGAAGTAAGTATGAGGATTGTGTAGAGAAGAGATTGAATGAGAAGGAAATGAACGGTCTAAGTATAAACGAAACATGGAACCACATAAAAGTGAGTCTTTGTGAATCTGCTAGAGAGGTACGTGGAATAAGTACACAAGATAGGAAGAAAGGCGATACATGGTGGGATGATGAGATTAAAGCACTGGTCTCAGAGAAGAAGAAAGCGTGTTTATGTCTGATAGTGACTGGCAGTGCTCCTAATGAAGAGTGGAATCAAGCAAAAGAAGTATACAAGGGATGTAAGAAAAGAGTAAGTGTTGAAGTGAAAGAGCGAAAGAAATGTCTGGAAGAGGAAGAAGGAATCAAAATGACGAAGCAATTCCAAGAAAACATTAAACTGTTTTGGAAGGAGGTCAAAAAGTCCCAGAATGGTCCAGAAAGCGGATGTATGAAAGCAATAAAATCGAAAAAGGGAAAAATGTTAACAAATGAGAAAGAAATAAAAGGGAGATGGATGAAATACTTTGAAGAGATTTTTGAAAGCAACCTGATTGATAGTGATTCCAGTGGCGAATCGGGTATGAACGACGATGGGGTGAATGTTACCAAAATCAGCATGGATGAAATAAAACGATCAATTAAATGTATGAAGATGGTAAGGCTGTTGGTTTCGACAATATTACTGCTGAGTACTTTAAAGGAGATAGCCATATTATTCTCACATGGTTATGCAAACTTTTTAATCAGTGTTTAAAGGAAGGTTAAACACCATTAGATTGGAGGAGGGCTGTGATTATGGCTCTATACAAAGGTAAAGGGTCACGTATGGAATATGGAAATCACAGGGCTATCAGCCTGCTAAGTTCAGTTGGAAAGCTGTATGGTAGGATATTGATTGAAAGGGTACAAATGAAAACAAAAGATAAAATATGGGATGTGCAAGGTGCATGGATAAGTGGAAGGGGGTGCATGGATCTGATTTTCTCGTTGCGTATGCTCACAGAGAAGTTTCTGGCAAAAAAAACCAGAAACTTTTCTGTGCTTTTGTAGATCTACAAAAAGCATACGACCGAGAGTTGACAGGAAAAAATTATGGAATGTATTGTTCAAGTATGGAGTGAATACGAATCTCATACGTCTTTGTACGAGGAAAGCATTGCATGTGTTAGGATATACAGTGATTTTACGGAGTGGTTTGACATCACAAAAGGTGTTAAGCAAGGCTGCATAATGTCACTGTGGTTATTCAATCTATACATAGATAATTGTATGCACGAATTAAAAGAGGTGGGCTTGGGCGCGAAAATGAGTAATCTAAAGCATGTTGCCTGTTGTATGCTGATGATGCGGTGCTGATTGAACAGTATGGAAAATTTACAGTCCCTCGTATCTAGGATGAACGAAATATGTATGAAGAATGAGCTAATGATGAATGTAAGTAAGTCTAAAGTCATGGTATTTGTAAGAGAGATTACGAAAACAGTGTGCAATATAGTTGTGAATGATGAATACTTGGAGCAGATCGATGAGTTTATATATTTCATAGTATTGAATTCCATAATTCTAAAACTTAAACCTTAGGGTGCTCTCATTCTCAGTATCGCCCTGGTTAAAGACCACCATTCAGAATTGAAACATTGCTTGAAATGGCTTTTAGCCATGCTTGGTAACCAGATCTGAATAGCCAGGTATTTCCCCACCTTCCTCCTCCCCTTCTCCTTCCCCTCCCAAATACCATCAGCCTCACAACATTCCCCAATTGGGGATGCCATAGTCTCACTGGCTCCAGACGGTTGGGAGCAGTTGGGACTCTTGTGCGGTATTCATATAAAAAAAATTTGTTGATGAGAGATGGAAAGACTGATAGGGATATTGATTGAAGTAAGGGTGAATGCAGGAAACTTCATTAAGGGAGGACTGAACGCGGTTGGCGCTAACAAAAGTTGTCCAAAGAAGCAAAGCTAGCAGTCCACAATGGAATGCTGATACCAACCCTGATGTATGACAGTAATGGAATTGGCAGAGGAAGGATGAAAGTAAACTGAATGCCGTAGAAATGAGATCTCTGAGGCGAATGTGTGGTAAAACCATGTATGATCATGTGAAAAATATTGAGATTCATAAAGAATGCAAGGCTGATGTAATCATAATGAGTAAGATTAAGAAAGGAACGCTTAGATGGTTTGCGCATGTAGAGCGATTGAACGAAGAAAGAGAGTGTAAGAAGAATATATGATGCAAATGGGAATGGAAGACGATGCCGGGGACGGGCGAGGAAGACATGGCACGATCAAGTGAAACAAATACTTGAGTCGGAATAATAGAAGAGAATGTATGAGACGATGTATGAATGTGAATGAAGCAAGAAATGTATGCCAAGATCGAGTTATTTGGCAGTCCGTCCTATCTGCCTACCCCTGCGGCGAAATGGTGTGATGGTTAGTTAGTAAAGTTTCATAACTTAATATGAAAAAAGCTCACCTGGTTTTTGAGAGTATTATAGCGTTCCACATCGAGTCCAAGCTTTTTAGCTTGTTTGTGCAAAATTAGTAAATGTTGGCGATCCTTTACTTCAGGCAGGAAGTACTCCTGAAAACAAAGAGACAATAAAATAAGTCAATAACACTAGAGTATGGATGTTATCAGAGAGGGTAAATGAACAATGCAATATAAAAAGGAAATATTTGACATACTCGTAGGTAGAAAAACGGATTTCACAGTTGACTCAAAGGGGTCAATATTTGAAGCTTATGAGATTGGATTTCAATGTTCTACTCTGGATAGATTTATGAGATTGACAAGTTGGGTTTACAAAAGAGCTATGTCACCGAAGCATCGCACATCGCAGGACTTTGGCATCCGACATCATTAGAAAAATGGAAAGACGATATAATGATTTTAGCTTATAGAAATTAATTGCCTGTTTAGTCAGAACGAAGTAGGCATACGCCGCCATGGCCGTGCCGTAGGTGACGAAGTAGGTGACGGGCTCCATGATATCCCAGGAGTACTCCCACCAGGTGAGGCGGGCAAGCACTCCGAACTGGACACCCATGAGACCAAGCCCGGCCCAGGTCAGGGCAGTTGTGCGCCTAACGGCCACCACTTCTAGATCGGATTTTTTCTACAAAATAAAAGAATTGTTGCTATGAAATATGTAATAAACAGTTCCGAATATGAACTCCACGCAGGAGGCCTCCCTAAGGTACAATTTTATCTTTAGGGATTGGGATGGATTGCATTTTAGAAAAAATGTTAATATTTTATTTTTTGTGATAACAAATAAAAGTTCAAAACTGTCTGGAACCAGTGAGACTATGGCACTCATAATATTGGAGCAGATTGTGTGGAGGGAGGAAATGAGGGTGAAAAAGGCGAAAGAATAAAATAAGGCTGAGAAAATCTAACTAATCAAATAGAAAATCTAACTATACTAGTCACTTATCATAAATAACAATAATATTTCAATCAGCACTTACAGTATAATATCTAAGTTACAAGTAACACATGGAACATATTGAAAGTCTCTTGGATTTTAGGAAAATGTGTCATCGATTCAAACACTGACTATGTACAACTCTCTAGCTTTGAATGATAACGATTCTTACTTCCTCTAGTGGCATAAGCTCTTGCTTCAGAGTCTCCAACTTGGCCCGCAGCCCCCTCTCCTGGCGCAGCTGGTGCTCTCCCACGTTGAGGGCCGCATAGAGCTGATTCACCAGGTTCCTCACATCGCTTAGTCGCTCCAGCTCCTCCTGCGTCAGGCGTTCCTGAAATAAGGAAAGGAGGATTGTTACTGTCTGTTAACTGCAGAGCTCAA